>KL275949.1:33744-56038 GCA_000699545.1 Podiceps cristatus
TCTGACTACAATGCTGTATAGTTTATGTCTCTATTTTTATAGTTTGGCAGACAGGCATTGTCCAAGAGTATGAGAATGTTGTCTCATAACGTGCAAGGCAGCTGCAGCATGTCACATTTGCACTTTCTAAACCTCAACACAGAAATTCCCTTGCTGGATAGAAATTTGCATGCAGCTTGAAGGCATTAAAATACCGCGTCTCTAGGAAATCTTGGTGGAACTTGATCCATTTGTTGCTTACAGAATCGTGGTCATGGATGAAAGGAAATGTTGTTTCTGAAATTCAGTTGTTCCAAATAATGTAGATTTGGAAATTTCTTTTTAAGCTGTTTTTTGTTCCAGATGTTGGTAGAGGGGTTTGTATAGCATGTTCTCCTTCCAACTGAAGTTCTGGAACCTTTGTCTTAACAGCTACTGTTTTCAGAGCCTTTCATATTTTCCCTATGGAAATTCCGTATTTGCACATGGTTTGGGATGCTGTTATTAGATGAATTATCCTTTTCTTAAAAATAAGAACTACAATATGTGTCTGGATGTGCCATCAAGTAGGTAGCATGCAAAACTTAGGCTAAGGTTTTGATGATACTGTGTGATGAGCCTGCTCTTTATTTGCTTCCTAGGGTTAGCCGAGATCGGTCATGGTATAACATAATGTTGTAGAATTTGAGATGTGTGATTTTAAGGATCATCTCTGCTTTCTTTAGATTAGGTGCCTACTGAGAGGTCCTTTGACAGATGTTATTGCAGAAGGTGTTAACTACCACCAGCTACTTACCAGAAGCTACGAACCTTGTAACACGTGGAAGTACGCTGCAGTAGTCCAGACAATTGCAGACTGTAGTTTTAAAACATGGATTCAGTTTGAGTTAGAGCATCTGGGTGCAAGTTTACATTCCTTTATCATGATTTTTCTGTAAAAGCAGCAAAGTGGTGACGTAGACAGGTAGAACAGCTCTAACCTGCCCCAGCCAGGTCTGTTGGAAATGGGCTGTAAAAGCCTTCGGTCCCTGTAGGTGAAGCATGCTAACAGGGCTACTTGCACCTCAAAATACCTCAGAGGTTCCTGGGAAGGCTTTCTATCACAGGCTGCTAAATCCATTGCTTTTTGGCTTTTCCAGATTTATCCACTGAGAAATTAGGGAGACTTGCATACTTCTGCAAAATTGGATTTGGTCTTAGTCATCATCTTCACAGAGTTGTTAAGTGTCATAAAGCTGGATGTTGGTGTTGAGGAGAACAGAAAGATAAAAAAGAAGAACAAAAGCCGAGTAGATGCATTTCTTAGCACAGGGCGACGTGAAGGGCAGTGTTGGCGAGGCTTGTTCAGTGACGCTATGCTACCCTTATATTGCAGAAATGAAGAAACCCCTTCTCAGTAGCTATTGAACACTTTTTATGAGCAGTAAATACACTGCGGAAAGAAAAGCAATGTCTGTAGGGCTTTATAAAGGTGCCTGTAACAGCATCTAACTTAGTGGGTTTTTCAACATATAACCTGTTATGACCTAGCTGACCGGCCTTCATTCAGTTTGCTGGGATTTATACAGAACAGGAGGAGTAAAATCAGCAATCACAAGAGAGAAATTTTTTTTTAAAAAAAAAAAAAGCAGCTTTTTTTTTTTTTTTAAGTCTATTGGTTCAAAGCCAAGATTTAAAGCCAATTTTTAATGGCTTTTTTTTTTTTTTTTCCCCCCGTTGATTGGCTTCTGCCCAAGTCACATCATTTTCAGTGAATCTGTTGAGAGTAACACAGTGCCTGTGATCATAAGTGGTAATAAGTTGGAATCTGGAAAGAGTCCTCCACCTATTTGTATGAAGTAAGCAGCCTTGGAAGGCAATGAACAGAGTAACACTGTGATTTTAGAAACTGAAAATTTTATTTGTATAGCTACTTTATACCTTTTTTTTTTAAGCAAAAGTGAGAATGAGAAACGACTTAGCTGAAAGGAGTTGGAAGGGGACAGCTGGTATGCCTTTTGCTCTGCGGCTCTTAGCAGAAGAGACTGGCTTTGGCCCTGGGAAGCTCCTGAGAGGTACAGAAGAAAGAAGCAGCACAGAAAGGTGAAGAATCGCCACGTTTCTGTGGACACTCAGAATGAGTGTCCCCTAATGAGGGGAAGGAAGCAGGATCCTCCACTGGCGTTTCCAGTGTCAAACAGCCTCAAGCCTCGCTTTCCCCTTCTCAGTTGCACTGTGGCTGCAGCAGCTTGTGTGTGGAAAGACAACGTAGATCAGTAGCGTAGGTGTTAGGGAAGACATGGGGTAAGGAAGGCATTTGTCTTTGTCCTGCAAATATAAACACTTTTGTTCTTCCCTCCCCGGCTTCGCAACAGTAGTTTAATACCAAATTGTTCATGTAGTTGCACTGTATGGAACAGTGCTGGCACACAGAGCTATACGATGAGACATTGTACAACATGAATTTAAAAGTAGTTTTTTAAAAAAAGTCTATGTCTTGTTCAGCTTCGTTTTGGAAAGCGAGGATGGGAAGATCACCGCTGATTAAATGTATTTGGTGTAATTCCGTTGACAGCAAAGGAATTACACCGATTTAGAAATTTGAAAGTGGTTTAGAGAAGATGGTTATTGGGGAGAAGAGGTTAGGAAGAAGATGAAACATTAAAAGCTGTTTTTACATGATGATGTGTTCTAGCTAAAATGATGAGTAAGGTCTCAACAATTTAGTGAAAGCAACCCCCTCCCTTTAGACTGGAACAGGTATATAACTTGCCTAAACTTTGCTTCCAGAAAGTCTTAATTTTCCTCATTTTGTGCTGTTTAACCTTACAGTGGATAGCACTTGTGTTTATGCATAATCCTACCCAAACAGCAGGAAAACACTGATGGTCTGGTTCTAAGTCTAATTGCCCTTTTTCTTTAGTAGAATTTCATTCTTTCTTTGGGGCTACACTGGTAAATGACAGAGAAGTCATCTAAATATGCATAACCAGAGTCTGCTACCAATGATGATGACAGCAGAAATTTAGTACCTCTCACTTAGTATTTCAAAGAAGATAATCAGGATTTCAGAAGACTCTCCCCATGTTTGTAATACATTTGAAAATTTCAACTGTGCTGAAGTAGTATTGTTGAAAATTTTCTTTTAAATGTATATGCTGATTTCCCTGGGCACTTTTCATGCCCTGAACTTCTTGCTGTTGAGAAGATCCCAGACAGTGTAGAGCTGACTCACGCCTGTCCCGTAGGGTAAGCAGATTTCAGGAGCACAGACAGGCCTGGGATGGTCCCACCACCGTCCATAGGTAGCTCCTCCATCGGAGCACCACTCTGAATCCCAGAGCAAGAAGGTCTCAGAGCAGGTCGCTGACCTGAGAGTAATCCTGCATCCCCAGTTTGAGAGCTGCTACAAGAACACCCACCCCGGAGCCTGCTGGTCTTAGGCTGGTGTAATGGCCATGGAGAATTTCTGTTAGTACTCTCATTTGCTCAGATTGAGCACGAGAGACAGCAACCTGGTGTTAATTTACTTGCGTTTTTTTGTTTAACAAATGAAACATTTGTTTTATGCTCAAATATATATATGTAGAATTTTAATCTAGATGTATTAAACAGACAACAAATAAAAATTATCCTTTGTGGGTGTCTTGCTAGTGTTGAAAAACAGAAGGCTAATGTCTGCAGTAAGCAGTACCATCTAAGGCAGTACCTAACTGTGTTAGATCTCGTAAATCCTTTATACTTAAAGGAAAAGAAATTCTGCTTGCTCGAACATGAGATGTAAAACTTTCCTCGAGCAACAAACCCATCTGTCAAAGGTAGTCGGTAAAGCAGAGCCCTGCTGGATGATCTGAGGGGCAGAAAACAGCCGTGCTGTATTCCAGCCTGGCGTTTGTTAGCAAACGGCCTTTGGGTACCTTTTATCAATGTGCGTGGTCTTCCCTTAAGAAAAAGGAAATGAGTTGCGCGTCTATGTGCTGAGAAGTTTAGCCCCAAAGAACAAGTTTGAAAAGGCAGGAGGAAATGGAGACCTGCCAAGCTTGTTGGCTGGAGTCATGGACAAGAGCAAGGCCTGTCTGAACTGCCACTCAGTTTTTATTCTGCGAGTTTGCAGGGTTGGTGATTAGAGTGGCTTTCGCCCAATTATGCTGTGATTATTCCGCTGCACTGTAATTGACTGGGGAGATATGCTAATACCTGTCATTTGGGATGATAAAAGATGAGCGGAGGACGCAATGCATTATTTAGCTGGCTGTGTGATAGATGAGGGATGCGCAGAGTGCTTTAATTGCTGAGAAGAGAGGTTAAGCTGAACGAACAGATGAATTAGAAATGAGTTTTTTTATGGCTTGTGGAAAAGTGAAATAAAGGGAAATGTGCTTTAAAACTGTAGCAGCAGATAGAAGCAAACACAACAAGACAAGCTCTTTTAGGCAGCTTACTCTCTTAATTTAAATATATAAGACAAAACACAGTTTAGTGTTCAGTAAATAATAATAACAATAATGATAAGAAATGCTCGGTGAGTTCATATCCTTACCAAAAATATCGTTGCTAAAGGAACTGTTTTTATTTGAGGTGATATTTGATGATTTGGAACCTTTTCAATTTCTGTTGCAGTTCAGACCTTTAAAACCTCATTTCTAAGGGCGGTGGTACCACTGCTGAATAGTGTGTTTTGTGTGCATAGGTCAGATACAGATTTACATAAATAATATCACGCACACATATACATATACACACACACACAAAATCTCTTGAGTATATGTGTTATACAGTTAATAAGTGAACAGAGAGAGAAGTGAGATAAAATGAATATTCATAACGGTTGGAGGAGTGTAGCAATACAATTAGCAAGAGTATACAAATAACTCACAAGTGACAAAGCTCTTACCCTTTGGGTGGGAAGGTCATTAGAAACCGTATCTTCTTTTTCAAAAAAAATTACCTAGTGAAAAACAATGAAGGCAACTAGTAATTTTCCCATTGTGTCATTCTTTGCATTTACACGAGACTTTGCCTCTGGTTTAGAGAAGTATTTGGAGTCTGTTCCCTGAAGGCGTGTGTGGCATAGGTTTTTGGGAAGAACTTCCAATTTGCAGTTTGGTGTGTACCTCTTAGCAGGGAGTTTGTTGACCTGATCCTGGCATTCAGTCAAAAGCATCCCCTTCTCAGTGCAGTGGGAAGGGATGCCTAAGTTGAGGCTCTGCAGAAACAGTGAGACTGCCAGTACTCTTGTCTCACCAACCCTACGGATTCGTGGAGGACATTAGCCCGTGATCGCCCCGTTGCATTCCAGTGTTAACGTTCTAGGAATACGGGGTGTCTGTCTGTATGGGGACAGAACCGTTATAAAATGGAGGAAGTGATCTCTGGTGTGGTTGACTTAACCCCAAACCTGTCTAACTGCTGGGAGGCTGCTACTTGTCCGTTGCAGTACATTTGGTTTTTCCCAGAAAATACTGGCTCTCGAGCCATTACTATTGAATGCTAATGGACTTGTCAGGATATCATGCCTCGTGAGCCGGATGCCAGCTTGAGATGGGTGCGGTACTCTGCTGCTGAAGTGGAGTCTGCAGGGCCCTATCACTCCCCCAAATATAATCGTCGCCTTGTTCTTCTAACGTTCACCAAAATTTCTTTATGGCTGCTTTTCATCGTCTTAGTCGGGGACTGGCAACTTATTTTACAGCTGTGCAGCCCATTGTTAACTTAATTTCTTTTTTCTTAAGTTAGTTTTAAAAGAGCAGTTTATAAGGCAGTTTGCTGCTTTTATGGAGCGATTTATATTGCTATGTGCTGGTTAATATAATTTTTGTAAAATGACCACTTGGATTTCAAAATGCGAGTGCTTCTGGTTGCACCTTGGCTCCTTTCCATTAGTTGAATGGATGCAGCTCTCAGAAAAGCTGTGCATCTTTGAAGAAAGAAGCAGTAAAAGGCTCTAACGTTATTGTTTTATGGAGTGTTATATAGAAAAATCTAACTTTAAAAAATCCCTTATTAACCATTTTTAAAGATGTTATAAGAGAAAGTTTATTCTACATGACTTGGTTTGTAATAACATATTTAATGTAAAAAAAAAAAAAAAAGTGCCTTTTCCCTTCCAGAGAGAGACCCAGGCAGTTTTGCTTCATGATGTGGGATAGCCCTGACGGGAGCCAGCATTGGGGATCGTGGCCGACGCTTGGCACGCTGCTGGGGTCTTTAACATCCTTGCCACACCGATGGGAGATAACGTTGTAAAAGCGTGGTCTAATGTGGCTCTGATCCTGGTCTCGCAGCACAGAGTCGAGGAGAGAGAGGCTGTGGAAAGGGGCAGGGGGGCTGCAGCTCACCACAGGTCCCTCCAGCATGCAGAAGCAGCAGGACGGACCCACACATGGCATCTGCTTGGGATCTGGTAACTTCTGGCATGACAAGTACCTTTTTTTGGTCTAAATCCTTCTGCCATTTTTGTGGTTTATGGCCTTTTAGAGTTTTCCCTGTCTCTCCAGGTTGTGGTGGACCCCTGCAATTAGGAAGGGGATGGGGCCCAGCCCTGCTTGTTTGCAGGTAGCGTTAGCACCCTGGGAAATGATCTCACCCGGCTGCCTGTTTGCAGTCAGCTATTCAGCTGCTTCCCTGTAAGTATGGGTGAATACAGTGAGGATAAGGCTACTAACTTTTTTCAGTCTTTTCTAGTCCAAATTCCCTGCAAAGCACTATTTTCACTATCGTGCCATGTACAAAGCATCCGATGACTTTCAACATGTTGTAACTATGAAATCAGCATGCAGTTTAGTGCTTTTTCATACCCTTTGAACAACAAATTTTAACTTACCCAGGAAAACAAAAATCAGCTATGATATAACAGCAAAGTATTGCTGAGAGTAAGCCATTTTTCAGTACCTAGCTTTGCCAATTAAAAGATTTGTCATCATTGTATGCATTGTGTGTATATGCATGCGTATGTTTACATAAACATGTAAATATGTGTAAATCATGCGTAACACATGTAAAATTCATGTGTTACATGAACACAGAATCCACGCAGTTAATTTCTGTATTGCATTGTGATGCAAATGCCTATCTATCAGAGAATTTTGGCTTATTCTTCTGTGCCCTAGGGGGGACCTACAATAGGTACAGTTGGGAAAATTAACCTAAACCAAAAACCAATATATCTGAGCTAAACACCTTGCTTATATGATCAGCTGAATTGAAATATAGGAAGGAACAGAGTGTTAGTTCATAATAGTTAATCTTTGGGGGGTTTTTGTTTCATATGTTGTTAGGTCAATTGGAAAATATTAGTCCTCAATTGTTGCTTGGCTTAGTGCTATTTCTCTACATGTAAGTATCTATAATTTAGATTCTGAGGCAAAAATAACTTTATTTTGTTACTGATAAAAGATGAAACATGTTTGACTGACATTGTTGGAAATAAGCGATAAGAAACTTTAGCAGATCTATCAATCAAAACAGCAGTTTTATTTCTTGTATTATTAGCTCCTGAGGCTTTGCGGCAGCGCGTGAGAGGTAATTTCTTACCGTAGGCTTTTCTTACTGTGCACTTGATGTACTTCTGGGGTGGGCGGCAAAAACTGTACATTTTATTTTGTTTTCAGTGTTTCAGTCATAAGGTTTTGATGATCTCAGCTTGTTCCTTTAGTAGTTATGTCTGGGTATGATCTAAGGAATCTTGGAAACCCACTAAGGCAATAGGAAACAGAGGTCAGGAGAGACGGAGTAATTTTTTAGACTTAAAAACATTGGGGGCGGGAAGGGGGCAGAGCTGCTCTTACAATGCTTTGTGAAAGCAAACCAACAACAAATCTTGAGACTTTCAAAGCATCCTCTCCTTTTCATAGCTTTCCATCAGGGCCCTATATACATTTTGCGGTGCTGCTCTAGGGTCCGTTTGTGAAGTGTATTCCGGATTATGTGAGTGATGCTTGTGGGTTTTGATCCCTAGATCAATCCCAGGGATGGGAGTTTATTGAAGCCTCCAGTGGGTGAAACGCGGGACAAGGCAGCAGAAGCTCCTTTGATAGCGCCTGGGTAGCTCATTAGAAGAGGTAGCAGTGTCATCCAAAAGCAGCTATTTGGGAACCACAGAGCGCGGTACTGGGGAGAGCGCTTTCCTTGACACATCTGGCACAAATGTGGACCTGGTATAGATTTTTATTCAGAAGGAGAGAGGGAATTCCTCCTCCATCCCATTTTTTTTTTTTTTCCAAATAATTTTAAACAGCTTCAGCCCAGAGCCCTCCAACTTTGAATTTCAAATTACTCAGCTATATAAAAATGAATAGACACTCCTATGTCTAAAGCCAGGCACATGATTCCAGGGCTTTGATTTGGACAGAAACCTCTGTGTTCATGTAACTTTTTGTAAATGCACGCACACACATGTCCACAATATACACACAATAAGAGTTTTCTTATCCCCAGTGGAGAAAGGCTTTTTGTGTTTCCTGAAAGAAAAAACTAGTATAAAGTATAAGAGGCTAAGCCCAAGGTTTGCGATAGAGATGTTGATTCTGAATTCATAAGAACAATTGTGAATTAGAAGTAAATGTATAGGGAGAGTAAAAAGTAACCATTTGTTTCCAGCTAACAGTGCCATATAAAAATTGGGAGTTTAGAGGACAGTATAACATCTTTCTATCCAGTTGAGTGTGCTAAATTGTGAGTGGCTCTGCTTTATACTTTTTTTGAAAATGAGTTTGCTATTCTGTGTTAAATATATTTCAAAGATTACTAAGTGATTTGATATTTACCAAATAATGCCCCTGAGCAGTAGTTGCTGAGTCAGGATACAAAGTTAGCATGTTGGTGGGAGGTTGAAGGGGAGTATGGCCAGTGTTGTGGTTTCAGCTTTAGAAAAGGTGTTCCAGCAATTCTAAGGGGATGGGCTGGGGCTAGGGAGCAGAAAATGCTGCTGTTTGGAGGTCTGAAATTTTGAGTTCTCGTTTATTTTAAATGTTTCAAAGGTAATAAAACACTTTCTAGGAGTCTAAATGAGATGTAATGAATTTGATTTGAGGGGGAAGGGAATTTATTTCTGTGATTGTTGCTTAATCAACATCTACTCTGCCACTTCACATCAGTTTCTGTCCTTTCCAAGTGAATTAGTTCTTTGGGCAGCACGTTTAGAGGAAGTGTATTGTTCTTGGCAGGGCACTTGAGTTTCTAATTACCAGATTCCTGCCTTAATTGCAATTACCTGGACACCCAGGCGGGGTGAACTTTTGGAAAAAGAATGTAATTAGTGCACAAGAAACCTTGCTGCTAACTGCTTGTCTGGATATCTACACTAAGCAGAACCTTGATAAGTTTACTTCTCTACAGACAAGCTATCAATCCATTGAGATGCCCCCCAAATGTTGTGCAAGTCTGTTGCAACACGTGTGATTATTGTATGGTCTTAGACCTGGTGCGAAGTTAAAGACAATTGGCTTTTCTATTCCCACCTGAATTCAGGGAGGAAGACGGACTGCTCTGAGAGAAATGTCTTCATTTTCTATAGGTGCTCACCAGTAAGGAGTTCATCAGATGCAGAGTTTGTTTAAATAAATGGCAATAGTAAATTGTGGTCTGTGTGAGATAAATGAGGTGCACACAGAGTAATTTAATTCAAGTGAAAATAAACAAATTCAATCATTTCTTTCCAATAATTTTTGTAGTGAGCCATTCTTTGCATACAACTACAAAAGCAAAATGTTGCCAGCCCAGGAGAAATCATGCAAAACCACACTTTTGAGCAGAGATGGAGCCATAGTGAGGGTAGTTGCAAATACAAATTGTATCATATCCTGATTATAAGCTGAAATCACTTGGCTTAAGGGCCTCCGGAAAGGTTTGCTGCATCAGGCTTTTATTGTCAGCTCCCTTGTGTTGACTCGCAGGAAAATTAAATGTAATTGATGAAAAATAAGGGAAAAGAAATTAAAGAATCACTACTTTAAAAATATTACTGAAAAATATCTTTCTGTAATTGCAACCTTTTAGTAATTTAGCTTTCAAATAATGTTGCTGATGAGGAAATTGAGAAACTTCTGTATTAAAAAAATTTTTTGTACCAGGGCTTGAGTACTTTGGGGGGCTTTGTTTCTTTCCTCGATCACTTTCAATTTAAAAAAAAAAAAAAAAACACACACACACACAAACCCCAAACACCTACCAACCAACAACAACAACAAAAAAAACACACACAACACAGAAACACTGATGTGATTGATCCTGATGAGGTCAGGGACAGACAGACTTTGTCTCCATGGTGGTAGCCAGTTTTAGTGTACCAGTGTCACTTATTGATGGACTGGAAATAAGAGAAGGTCTCAGATAAGTGCCTTCTGTTTGTATAGAGTGAGTTATAAAACTACTTTGTTCTTTCAGAAACTTGGTTAAGAGCACTTCAAATGAGCTGCTCAAATGCGAGGCTTCCCGAGCTCACGTAATGGTGAAAGGGTTGTGATGGGAAGGGTGGTGGGGGTGTAAAACTCTTCCAGTTGCTTTGAAACAACACAAAGAGGAGAGGAAGGAGGTGGCCTGATGAAGCCCTGGTGAATAGTTAACTGGTTTAAATTCAGTTACTGGGGTGTTCAAGTACAACAATATGGTTTTTATTAACAAAAGTTTTCCTGTCACATATGGTGTGGTTGGCAGCAAGAACTTATTCTCAGCCAGCCTGACCGCATAGACAAACCCTCTTCAATCAGATCCCAGGGGCTGTTGCCTGTCCCTCACTTCTGCCAAAACAGAAGTGAGACTACTTAAGGCTTCAGGAGGTAATTCACAAGAATCAAGGTCAGCAAGTTTGATGGGCTCAATACTGGGGGTTTTACGTAGCTTTGAAATTTAGAATTTGTGAAGAAAAGGTGCTTTTAAAAGTTTGACTATCGCAATGTTTTCATTATAATTTTTTAATTTTTGCTCCCTGTTTAAATTTGACTGTTCCCAGTCTTATTTTTCAGACCTGTATTGTTGGAGAAAGTCACATTAAAAAGGTTTTGGGTTTTTTTCTTTCTCTCTGTTTTAGCCAGAATATAGATTTATATGCTTCTTGTGCTGGACAATAATACACACATGTTGGTATTGGGCAGAATATTAGGGAGTGAGTGATACTTGTGCACAAAGGCAGACAGAAGTTTGAAAGACAGGATGTGATTTTCAGGTGCTGATGTTGAAACACTATGAAGAAGTCCTTTCTTTTTAGGCTTCTTGGAACTCTTTGAAAATCGAAGTATTTTTACAGGATCTCAATCACTAATAATTTTGAAACACCTTGGCAAAGAGGCATAACAAACATATTTTGAACATTGGACAAGCAGTTTTTCCCTGTCCTTTGAAAATGGATAGGTAAGGGAAACCTAGTTGTATTAAAAGCATAAATAAAAAGAAGACAATTTGTCACTGTAGGATTTCTTCCATGTTTTAATTTTGGGGTCTTATAACCATAGCACCAGAAGAGTTCCATTTGTGGATATAGCTACCGTCCCTAGTTCTTACAACTCATCTGAATTCACTAGATGAGAGCTCAATGACCACTAGCCATGGCCATGGCTTCTAAAGGCCATGTTGCAGCCAAGTTGCAGCCCTGCCAAGAAGGACCTGCGGGTGCTGGTGGATGAAAAGCTGGACATGAGCCAGCAATGTGCGCTGGCAGCCCAGAAGGCCAACCGTACCCTGGGCTGCATCAAGAGAAGCGTGGCCAGCAGGTCGAGGGAGGGGATTCTGCCCCTCTGCTCTGCTTTGGTGAGACCCCACCTGCAGTGCTGCGTCTGCTCTGGGGCCTCAGCACAGGAGAAACGTGGACCTGTTGGAGCAGAGCCAGAGGTGGGACACAAACATGGTCAGGGGGCTGGAGGACCTCTACTGTGAGGGCAGGCTGGGATAGTTGGGGTTGTTCGGGCTGGAGAAGGGAAGGCTCGGGGAGGTCTTACTGCAGCCTTTCAGTACTTAGAGGGGGCTTCCAAGAAAGATGGGGGCAAACTTTTTGGCAGGGCCTGTTGCGATAGGACAAGGGGTAATGGTGTTAAACTAAAAAAGGGGAGATTTAGACTAGATATAAGGAAGAAAATTGTTATGATGAGGGTGGTGAAACACTGGAGCAGGTTGCCCAGAGAGGTGGTAGATGCCCCATTGCTGGAAACATTCAAGATCAGGCTGGATGGGTCTCTGAGCAACCTGATCTAGTTGAAGATGCCCCTGTTCATTGCAGGAGGATTGGACTAGGTGACCTTTAAAGGTCCCTTCCAACCCACACTGTTCTATGATTCCATGGTTGCTTTATGCAGGAAAGGAGAGACCTTCTCAAGAGTTACTTTTAATATTCTTACATTTTTTTAGTTTGCATGTTCACTGGTAATAAGGGGCATAGTTCTTTTTCCCCCCTCCATCTTTCACTAGGAACAAGCACAGGGTATCTTTTGTTTTCTTCATTGTTCGTATTTTTATGCCCTTACTGCATCTCCTTTTGTACTACTAAATATACTTCCTCGTACCTTTCTTTCCAAAAGAGCAGTGCATTTCAGTGTTGAGGATGACTGAAAAAAAAGGAAATTCACAGCTGGTTTAATATATGCATGGCAATAGGTGGATGGAGAAGCAGTACTTGTAACTGGTAATTTTGCTGTTTCCTGTAAAGGTAAATTAACACACAGATTCCAAAAAGTGAAAGTGGATCTAGATAATCTTTTACTTCTTATTTACAGCAGGCCTTAATAGTTCTGGTTAGTGTCACAATGCGTATAACACTGAAGTACTAAGATGTAGCAAAAGCTTGCTTGGAATCAAATAGTGAATCCCTTCGACTTCCCAGTTACTCAGAGCGAGCGAAAGGCCATCTCTTCTGAGGATGAGCAGGGACTGTTTGTCCTACGATGATTGCTGGTTCTGCACCTAGGCTAGAATACATCTCTTAACGTATGTATCTCTGTGCCGCTAAAGTGAACGGAGTAGACATTATGGTTTGCTCTTTGCTTCCTTTTGTTTTGAATTCAAAGGCCATCCCTAATTGATGGAGGTTTCCTTTACGATGCACTTATTTTCAAATCCATCATGCAGTGCTTGTGCTGCCCCTTGCCTTCGTGGATGCGCTGGTCTTTGACCCAGAACTGGTAAATGAACCCTGCAGGGAAATCATTAGAGAATTGGAACGGTTGCAGTGGAGGGACAAAGGGTCAAACCATTACCTCCCTTTAGGACCGTCGACTTAAATTGGACTTCTTGCTTTTCGGAAGCAGGTCAAGTGTCAGGGACGGCTGAAGTGGTCAGGTACAAACCGATATAGATCACGGACACAGTTTGGAGTTTTTAGCTTAAAAAATTAAGGCTAGGCAGGAGGGATTTAGTCTAATGATGCCTCCTCTGTTCCTCTCCTCTTTTCTCCCTTTAAAAAGCAAAATTCAAGGGGAGCCAACACTCTGACATTAACATGCTATTTGTGATCTTTTGGTACATTCATAATTTTTTAGAGTAGTTGGTTCAACCTTTTTAGTCTTTCCTTGCAGTTTTTTTTGATTGAAAAATAACGAATGGTGTTTTGTAACAAGAAAATACCTCCATAATTCTTATGAGTAATGTACCTCCTGCTCTTTTTCCCCTTCCTTAACTGTTCTTTGCATAATTTTTTCACATTCTTAAAAAATTTAAAATGACCTTTTTCAGATTGTACAAAATAAATATTTCCTGCTCCTAGAGGGAAAAACTCCACAGTAGTGCATCTATGACAATGAAATACACTGCTGAATATGAGAAAGTATTTAATGATTTAATTTAGAAATCTGAAGCCCTTGAAACATTTTTATAATGTTTTATGTAATTCCAAGTGCGCAACTATGTAAAACAAGTTTAGGATATCAAAAATGCCAAAAGCCATAGGTGTCATGATACTGAAATATGACCACAAATACTGAAGAACAAAACAGATTGTACTAAAAAAAAAATAAAAAAGAAGAAGAAAAAAAAGATGAGTCTGTGAAACCTGAAGTTCTTTTCACTGCAACTTCAAAGTGCTGCAGAGACACCTTATTAATGTCCTGCTTCTTGGCTTGGTCACAGCTGTTCATAGCATGCAGCACTTAGTAAGTTTAAGTCACTTCCTCACTTGTGTAAGGAACTCTCTCCTTCTGAAATAATTAATGAGACGCAAGAATTAACACAAATGCATGTTTGAGTGAGTGGACTGAAACCTGGCTCTTCTTTTTAAATTGGTGGCAGAGGAGTGTTGCTACAGAAATAAATGTGTTTTGATCGGGGAAGATAAATTAGTTGCAGCATATATGATAGGTAAATATTTTTAAAATATTAATAAGAAAAAAATGAGGAAAAAATATGTAAGTACTACTTTGACTGGGGTATCCTGCTTTCAGAAATACCTGTACTTGAGATCCACAAGTCAAAAAGACATGGAGATCTCAGAAGTCAGCGTGAACTATTCACTGTCTCCAGCTGCGGAGGGACAGACCACGTGAGGAGAACTGTGCTAGATCGCAGGTGGCCTACTTCATGGCTGGCGATTCACAGAGAGGGCTGTCTTCCCACTTCGGTTCTCTTATAGCTTACTCTGTGGGTAGGGAGGAACAAAAATGTTAAGTTTCATGTGTTTATCCTTTGAGTGTAGTTTATTACAGGCTTCCCTCCCACAGTTTACAGATTCATTTTCTGGAGGGTTCTTCTAATTATGGTGATCTATTGGTAAGAAGGAAAAGAGAAAATTTGAGTAAGAGAGATTGTATTTTGTCAGACAAAGAATGCCTTTCTGCAGGGTGTCCGGTGGGTTTGCACGCCACCTGTGGCGGGGACGATGTCTGTTGAGGCTGCACAGCCCTAAGTGCTGGCAGCAGGCATCAGATGACCGGCTCGTTCGCCGGGCCCCCGCTACGCTGAGCGTCCTCCCCGCTGCCAGCTGCGCTGTGGGTCTCTGCCCCACAACTGGAGATGCAGGGGTGGCGCGGCCGGGCCCCCTGCTGAGATGGCGCCACTGCAGGAGCTGGAGGCCCAAAGCAAGATGGTGGGGAGTCGGGGAAACTGGGCACAGGGAGAAAGCTAGAAATAAAGAAGCACCTGCGTTTCTGTGCCTGCAGGGGGGATTACAGCCTGCCCGTGCCCTGACGGCGCCTTGCCTACCGATCGCGGGAGGCCGAGGAACTGACCGGCTGGAAACCGTTAGCCTTTACTGCGCTCTTCCACTCCCAGCAGCCCTATCCTCTCAGGCAGGCCGGAGCCGAGAAGCGCCCCGTTGCTGGGGTGCAGGAGGAAGGCGGCTTCCCTAGCACCGTCGGTGTTGTGTCTGGTAGACGTCAGTTTGACAGGCTCAGCCGTTTGGAAGACGGCTCGGTGCTTCCCAGCTGGTGGCAGGGAGAGGCTGCGTGCTGTGCTGAGGGGCGCCCGCAGCCCGCCGCCCCCAGTACAGGCCCCGCCTCAGCACGGAGGCAGAAGGGAGCCGACTGGCAGCCCCTAAAAGTTAAATAGGGAGGTTTTTCATTCACGAGGGCTGTTCCAGCAACCCCTGATGTAGATAGTGACGAATGGTGTGTAATGAAGGTCTGCAGAGCTGAGAGAAACAGTTCTTTGAACATGGCTTTTCCGCTGTAGCACATCAGGACTAACAACCTGACTTCCTTTGATACCGGGTGATGGGATAGGAAGCGAACTGGAAGGAAAACGAATTTCCTGAGCCTCTCACAGAAGACATACAAGGCACCAGGGCTTTTGCTTGTCAGTCATGCAATTTGATTTAAAAGGTGAGAATTTGAGATAGCATGGATTACAGTAACAATAACATTGGTCAAATTGTAGCCCGTTAGAAAAACAGACACAACCATTTAACGAACCAGTGCATTAGTGTTCAGTACAGTTCACAGGAGGGACCAGTGTTTTGGGGATTTTTGGCAGGTGAGTAATGATGTTCTCTACTGACTTTCTCATGTTGGAAGGGATGGTGACTGAGCGGCGTTCTTGCTGCCAGGCATCCCCTGGTATCTCCTGTGTAACATAAGGACTGTTCATTTACTTACTTTTAATTTCACAGTGATGTTTCCAAGGTTGTGAACCTTTGAGCTTTCTTCACATCTTTACATTTTTTTTATTCCAGCGTAATAAATAGAGCATTGCTGATCTGTAAATTTCCCCTAACATTCTGAAAAGCACTACATATGCAACTTGCAATCAGTATGCACTACGTGATAGTGTTAGTTTATTTAAACTGCACCTAGTTTTACACAGAGCTCACTTTTCACTCATTTATACATATATGAATATATATAGATAGGTTGGTAGGTAGGTATGTGTATGGGAGAGGTGAGATGTTTTTACTACACTGTTAACTTCTGACAGGAGATGGAGGACCAGCACTTGAAGTCTTAAGAACTTTTCCCTCCCTCCTTTGCACGTTCATACCCCTAGAGTTACTGGCACTGTCCCCTCTGCTTCAAAATTCAGTAACAAAAGAAAGTTAACACTAAATGTCATTTTATAATTGCAATAATGATCACACAGCTGTGCTTTCCTAGTTGTATAATGCACATCAGGATCAGTTTAGGAGCTCAGCCTCATTTCCTGCCCAGATGTCATTCTGGTGACCATTACTACAGTAGGAAGGCTCTCCTCTTTCATTATGGCCACAGTCTGACGGAGGCCTCTGTGGCGTAACGGAGGCTGGTGTAGAAGGATGTTGCATCTCTGTGTTAGCTGCATATAAGCTTTTGGCCATTGTGGGAAGCATGCGTGGGGTGTGTGTGGACAGGGCAGCTGCAGGCAGCACGAGCAGCTCATGTGCATGTGCCTCTGTGTTCATAAAAAATAATAATAAAAAATAACTTAGGTGAGCCTTCCTTTCTTAAGAAATGTTGTCTTTATTTATGAGCATGTGAAATTCTGAGGAGGAGCTCTTACACTTATATGAACCTGCAAGCAGCCCATAGAAAAGCAAGTGCCTGCAGCGCTAATAATGAGAACTGACAAGGCGATCCTGCTGTGTTTATTTATGACCTTCTGCCTTTGTTAGCTCTTGTGAGAAATTCCTCTCTAACCATAACAATCTTGCTGGAGCTTGGCACTGCGCTGAGGAATCCTACGGTGCCCCGAGGCCGCTCACTGGCATGGGTACAGCTCGCAACAGATTGGCACGGTTGTTGAAATTTTCACATGTTTTCCCTTTATTTATTTCTTTACTTAATTCATAAGGCTGTTCGTTCCTTTAGTACATTTATTTGTTCTCACAAGCACCCTTCAGAAGTATTTTGGAACTTTGTGAAGATCCCAACTTATTAATTTACCTTTTTTTCTCTTTTTTGGTGGCCTGTCTAATGAATAACTTGAAGGACGAAATGAGCTTTGGTTTGGTAGTTCCATCAGGTAGATGGTCTTAGAAACTGTGAGATTGGTGGGGGTTTTTTTAAAGAAAGCAGTGTAGAAATGCTGGCCCTGTTTGTAGTCTTTAGCGTAGATGACTGAGAATGGGGAACTGGGAGAAGTGCTGCAGCAAAGCAGCAATGGCCTTCCAAGCCACACAGCAAAACTTTAATCAGGTTAAGAACCATATTCTTCTTGAGCCATAGCTCTTACAAATCATGCCTTGATGCAGAAGGCTGTTTTCCCATTTTTCCATCACACAAGTCCCGCAGAAGACCTCTTGGCACTGTTCCCTAAGCTGTGTTACATTGCTCAGAAACAGATTTGGAGGATGGATAATCAACAGTAGGTAGGGCTGCACCTGAAAGTTTGGCAGTGCTGAAGTCTCTCTCTGCTTCATCTTGTAAGGACAAGGATGCAGCTGTTGACAAGTGCTGCAGTTCCTCAGGCTTCTGCGTGTGACATGGGGTTTCTGTGGGGGAACAGCAGCAGCAGGAGAGGAGGGCAAGGGATCACTGCCATGGAGTGCTGCTCACAATTGCTGTATGCTGAACATCCTACCCATGCTTTCTTGGAATTTTTTCAGAGCATTTTTATTAGCGTTACATTGAATTGGTAGTTCTATGCAAAACCAACCTCCTCCCTTCAAGCCAAGGAAACTTTTGGAGGAACAAACTACTGAAAGTTTTACCTAAAAGATCTCAAGGCACCCTGTCTTCTCTATGATAAGAAAAAGCTGCAACTTTAAAGCATGCTCAGACACTCAAAAATGTGCAAAAAGCTGGCTTTCACAGTTCACTATGGAAGTCTTTCCTTTCTATGATTTATTAATTAAAGAACAGTAGTAATTGGTATATTGCTTTTTCTGTAGATTGCATAGTCTACATGGTTTAACACTTCTGTAGTGACTTTTCCACCTTTCTCCTCATTTGTTGGATTTCAGGAGTACACCTAAAGTTATAAACCTGTTGGATAAAGATTAGCTTAATGCACTCAACAATCAGGGCAACTGTGTCATTATCTTAGCCTCAAGATACCTCTTCCTACCCTAAAAGCAAAGTTTGGAAGCCATGGCTGGGACAGCGTGTTTAGCAGTAGACAGTGCAGGGTATTGCCCTTTCAGATTTTTTTTCTTAAAGCTTAATTGAAGCACTACAAGTTACCATTCCTACTAGGGTAATCAAGACGTTGTTTCAAAAGAGGATGAGACACTTTTCTAGGATTTCAAAAGTATTTTGAAATTTATATAGAGGTCTCTGAAACATGAGTTCTACACAAGCCTGTTAAAGCCATATCATCTCAAAATATCGCGTTCCCTTGCCGCTCAATTATTTTGCACAATAGCATGCCCACCCAGCACTGAATTACTGTGAGGAGATGTGAACTCCAGAACTTGAGTTGATGAGGGAGTCTGGTTCTAGCTGGCATGTGTGAGAAACGATCTGAAAGTTTATTTTCTGCTTTATTACCGTCTCAGATTTCATTTCCCAACCTTTTCCCAGGTTACTGGAAAATGAAGAGGTGGGAGGGGTTGAGTGAACAGCTCTTGAAGCATAATTGTTTGGTTTTGCTGCTGTGGTCCATAAACCTGAGAAAGGAGTAAGCAGTTTGTGTGCGTGAGGGGGGATGTGGAACAAAGCGGAGTCAGAGCAATCACAGCCCCGTTTGTCTGTGCTTTGCTGGTTATCCAGCTATGCGCTGCTGGGTTGTGTTGGGTTCAAAAGAAGAAAAGAGAAACAAAGAGGGAGGAGGATGAGGGATTCTTGCATGATGCTGTGAGAATGAGTCTGGAGTAGCAAATTAAGCTGAACTTACTGCAGTAAACGTTATGACACTCATTTCTGCCTGATAGCCCAATGGAACACTGCATATCCAGTTTGTTCCAGTTCTCTTAAATAAGGCTCAGTTAATTAATTAATTAATTCTGTTCCCTGAAGCAAGTCAGTTTATTCAGTTTCTTAAGAATGAAACCTTTCTAACATTTATTGCTCTGTTCAGTGTATACTTTTTCTGCTCATTTCAGCTTCTGATTCAAGACGAAGATGTGGAGCACCTGTGTTTTTGAAGTTTAAGATGTGTCTGTGCCTTATTTACCATCTCATTGAATTGTGGTATTTGGTTACAGGGTGTTGTGGGAGAGTGAAGAAAGAGATGCGGTGTGATGCATGCACAAGCCCTAAGCTAATGAAAAACTATATTTTGTAGATCCTTATTCCCACGGTAACCTGCTGGGACATCCTCTTTATCAAACCATAACTCTACAAAGGGTATTAATATGCAAAAAAAAAAAAAAAGGCACGTGCTGTAGATCAAGAGCTTTTAAACCTTGGGGGTACAGGTGTATAAGTTCATCTTTTGTTGAAGCCCTTTATCATGGTCCACATATAGGTAGCCTTGGGCTGTCTGAACAGCTTACTTGTTATCAACTTGGCTAATTTACTGTGGGATGAAAAGATCTGCTTTCAGTGATCGGTGGGCGATTGATTGTTGGACCAACACTTTCTCTCTTCTCTCAACTGCAGTCTCTAAATCAGATAGTATTGTAGGTCAAAACCTTCTAACAGCACAGCTGATGCCTGCTGAATGCAATGTGGGATAAGTCTGAGAAGCACATGTGGAAAGATGTTAATCTATAATTGCAAAATAGGTGTGTTGTGACTCTGGGTATGTCTGTAGTAGTAAACAGTAAGGTTAACATGGAGCTGTGTGAGGTTGTGTGGTCGTCTTTGAAGAGCTTCTCCAACATGAGCTACCCTGCATAGACCCTTTGAGAATCTCTGCACTGCAATCGCATGCGGGTGTACCACAGGATAGACATGGTGTGAATTTTACCACATTTCATGTTATGGTGTTCTGAAGTGGTATTTGCTCCTTTTTGCTTGGGCCACACCTGCAAAATGTCAGGTTTTTGAATATGTAGTCTCAAGATAGATGTCTGACTGCATGGGCTGCAAGTTTCCAAAAGTATGGTAGCCAGAATAACGAATAAGGGGAGTAAGCAACAATTTCTAATTTGTATCATGCTGCTTCTGCTTAACTTTTAAGGGTTTCTCAGATCTATTGGCCCGTACGTTCTTTTGGTAATGTCTTGTTCTTTCTTATATGCTTTTGCCCAAATCCATGTTTGTCTGTCTTGTGATTCGGTACTCCTCTCCTTGCTTACTTGGTCTGATTTCTTTCTATATCAGCTCTGAAAGTAGAAAAACTAGGTAATGGGAGGGGGAGTAGTGGGCACGTGGTGTTTCCCTTGCGGCTTTGCAATGCTGGGTTCAACATGGCCAGAAGCACAGCTAGGAAAGCAGGCTGGGCTGGCCAGCCGAGGAGTTGCCCAGTGGCCGTTCAAATTCAAAGCTTTCTGCAGAGAGGGAGAAGAATGGTGATCCCCAAAATAAAAAGCTCCAGAGAGCTTGAAAAGTTCTGGTTCAGTGCATGTTCTCCTTCAGTCAGCTTCCTCACTGATCATCCTGCCAGTTTAGTCTGTTTTCTCCCTGGGGAGGTAGCTGTAAGCTACATGATCTAGAAAATGGTTGTAATCCAAAGAGAAGGAAGTTGTTATGTCTCACCTCATTGTTCTTTATATGAAACAAACAAACAAACAAACAAACAAACAAACAAAAAACAAAAAAAAAAACCCTTAAGTTTAACAGAAGGGATTTCATGTTTGGGGATGGCTAAGGCTGTCACTGAGGAAACTGGATGGGAAGTAGTATGAGTACGACTAAATTTTATTAGGTGGCTGTTACACAAATGCAACTTTTCTTTCCTCTTCAAGGGGGCAATTTGTTATGGTTTTCATTGATTCAGTTGTTTTAAATGTTGATGATTTATTGATGATAAATAGCTGATGTTGTAGCTAGAAGAGTTTTTGGCTGAGAATTTTTTTTTGCTACAGTACTGAAAAACAAATGGCTCCTAAGGGTTCGTGGCTTTTTGTTTTTAAATTTTATTTCCAGAAATGCTACGTGCTAAGCATTCTGCTTCAGAGATAAACAGTGAAGTTCATATCTTGAGAGATGCTGTGTTATTGTTTTTCTGTTCTGGAGATTTACTGTTTATTTTCGATATAAAAAAGTATTGTTGTCAGACAAGCTGCATGTCTTACCTGTTTACGGTCCTTGTTAGATTTTATCAATTTGCTTTGTTACCACATGGGTCATTAGTATTTATCGTTTCATACACGAGAGTTGATGTTTGTGAACTAGCAACTTTTTTTATGCCAGTAGGAGATTTCTTGATGGAGCTGGAGACCTCGGGAGCTCCCTTGCCATTAGCTGTCAGGGACCTGCAGACCCCATAATGAGTGGCACTCGGCACAGGCAGGGAGGTGTGTGGTTGTCTGGGCTTTTGGATGGTTCCTTGAAGCTACTGTGTCAGTTTTGAATTTCTAATTGCCCTAAGTGGTTTTTGCTGTAAAGCTCTTGTCTGGACAAGCAAATAAGATCCCATCAAGGATCAGTGTAGGCACAGAAGTGAAGTGTGACTATGTCTGTCTCAGCAACTTCTTCTCATCCTGTGTCTGACAGATAGGGCATATTATGTTCTGTTCTTGGACACCTGTATCTACAGGTCAACAATTTTTAGTTAAGGTTGTCTTACAAATGCAGATCCTTTACTTACTAAGCAAATGTAGTAAGAAGTTATTCTTTCTTTAAATTAACTGGGAATTGAATGCTACTGTGAGATGCCATATTCTGCAGAACAAAATCATATTCTTGTTAGGGTGGCAGTCCCACCTAGGCAGCTGGGAAGCTGGTGGCATCTCTTGACCCTCGTGGGCTGTGCTGTTGCAGTGGCATTCACCATCAAGGAAGGTGCAAGCCTGCGAGGAGGTGTGCCTTCAGCTGCAGCCTCTCCTGCACAGTCTGCCTGGTCCTGACAGCTCAGGTCCTTAATCTGAGATCTGAGCCAGTGGCACTCTGCCCCAACTCATCACGTATGCTTTGGTGTTAATACTGTAGCACCAGGAGTTAACTAAAAAAGGAAAAAGGGGGGG
>JMFS01084135.1:0-14078 GCA_000699545.1 Podiceps cristatus
GGGGGTGCCTCTCCTCCGCGCGTGGGTGAGCCCGAGCTGGCGGTACAGCCAGCCCTCTGCTCTCCCCCCGTCCCCGCCCGGAGAGGAGAAATAGCTACGTCCCTTCCTCGGTGTATGTGTGAGGAAATGCCTATTCTTTTATTCTTTTGCATGTGTGTGTGTGTGTAAATACCCAGGGATTGTTTCTACCTCTGCAAGTTCATGCACCAGATATGCCAAGAAAATCCCTCCTTTTAATTCTAAAGTGAAATATCCGGGAATTGCCTTTTCATCCCTTTAGGGCGGACAGGAGGACTGGGGTGAGGGGCGAGGACGTTAGAGAGAACTCTGTCCTGGGATTTCCCTCCACCCTCTCTACTTCCCTCACTGCGCAGGGAAATATCCAGGGCAATCAAACCCACTTCTGGAAAGGCTCTGGAGACCTAGTCCATTCCCACTTCATTAAGAAACTGTCTCCCTTACCCTACTGTATCTGTTTTCATGATTCTGTATTCTTGTTTGCGAAGTCTGATAGAGCACATTGTTTATGTTGTTTTTCGGTTTTGGAGTATGTACAGGTTCTCTCCATTCTAGGAATTCAACAACAAACAGTTACGCACAATACAGCCTGTATGGTTGTATGCATTTGTATGTGTGTCTTTTGCAAAGTTGGGTCTGGTTCAGCTTCAGTCGGGTGCGTAGAAAGATGACAAAGCTAGAAAGACAGGCTGCTGGTTCGATTGCTTTCTGTATCTACACCAACTTTATCTGTTATCCATCTCTGATAAAGACTTAATTGCTTAAGTAACGTGTCTGTGCTAATGGTGCATCTGGTTTTGATAATGGGTATTGATATCTTAATAGTATTATTTGTTTAGTTGTGAAGCACATTTCTTGTAAAAATGTTTTCACCATGTTGTATGAATTCCTACATAGGAAGTTCAGCCTCTCTCTCCTACGTTAAGGGTTTTGTGTAATGTAATTATAAGGTATTAGACAGACGCTACCTATAGATGTCTCTGTAAGCTGTACCTAGGTATTCTCATATGCGTGGTCAGTGCTAAATTCTGATATGGCTCATTGTACACCCTACAACAAATAATGCGGCTTTAGTGAAGATGTTCTGATACAGTGTTGCTACCGTGTTCTCTTATTTCTCACGATTGTAACAGAAGTTTAACTGCAGTAAACCACTCACCTTTGCCAAAATAATTTTGGCAGTGGGTGTTCCTACAGTACTCCGTGCTTTAAACTGGCCACATGTATTCAAAAGTCTACAAAATACATCAAATGCTATTCTAACTTTACTCTTTCAAGTTGCTGCTGCAGTTGTCATTATATGCTGTACTTTGTTTGTCAAACTTGCATAAAGGAATTTTGTTGTGTATCGAGTGAAATTGCTATCCCCATGTGGTCCAGTGTATGAAAAAGTTTAAAGCCTCTGGAGAACAAAGGCTGAGCCAGTGCTGAGGAGAAGGGTTAAATCTCTTATTTTCATGATGTCGTATCACCTCACGCTCCCCCCTGAAGGGTCATGATTTGCTAAAATTAAGTAAAAATGATACACGGCTGCATATAAGCGGTGAAGGTACACGGTGTCCACAGTGTGGTTTTGTCCAGCCTCCTGGGGTTGCCAAGTTATGGAGAACTTGTCCCAAGTCTATTATGTGAATGATACATAGCGCTGCTTGGATCAGCTACAGTCTTGTACCAGGTTTTACTTGTATAGTGACATATGTTTGCAAATCACAATGAAAGATTGAAGCCAAAATTGCCACTCCTTACAGCGTTTTATATTAAGACCCTGATGGTTCATTATGATTTCGTTTTCTTGGGATACATCAATAATGTATTACTGCAAGGTTTGATTAAATCAATTTCTTTCCAACGACAACTAAACAATGAAGTGATTGATACCTGCTCACAAAAAACGACTCATGAGTTACGTAGATCAATATGTTGTAAAATTGTATGCTGCTGAATTATTTTTAGGGACAAGAAGTTGAATTAATACGTACAGCAAATGTATAGATATTTACGTGTTTATTTTCTACAAAAGCCCTTACATTACAACAACATTGAGCTTTCAAAGTGAAGAGCTGAAAAGTATGAAATGACAGAGGTAACATTGCTGGCATTGCTTTTTCACTCATTTGTGCACGTCCGTAGACATTAAATGATGTGCCTGCATGCTAGTATCCCAAATACTTTAAGTTCACTCACTAAAGCTGCTGATTTTTCATTTTATTTTATTTGTTTGATGCGAGGTGCCATACTTAATTTTCTATACACCTTTCAAACTTGGTGCTAAAATACATGTTTCTTTTATGTTTTGTACATACATAGCTATTATTAGCAACACACAGTAGCTTCCCAAACAAATGTTTCTATACTTATGCCTATGAAGTTAAGTATTTTGACCTCTGCTTTACCCATGTAAAGTTGAGGCATGGAAAGATTAAGTACCTTACTCAAAGCTGTGCAGGAAATCTGTGGGAGAGGCAGTTATGGTACCAACAGCGTCTCTGTAGTAGTTCTGTTTCATAGTCATAAAATCATCTTCCTTCTGTGGCTACATTTTTTCCTCATTCACTCTCTATTACTATTTCTCTCTCAGTAATTATGAGAGAAATGGATATGGTCGTGTCTCTATATTCAATCTATATTGAAACTCATAATGCACCCTGTAATGGTTTTGGATAAAAAGGAGTATGAAAACTGGACTCGAGCCTGAAATCATTACACAGCTCTCCATTTCCCATGTTCACAATGAAAGAAGCAGAAGTACTTTAGAAAAATATATTACACGACAGTCTTAAAATACATTGTAATGTGTAAGTTGTAAGTGGTGAAGCTCCAAACTGACAGTCAGTGTTGCATTTATTGTTTTTTTGGTATTTAATTAAAGGGTCTTTGGAAACTCAAGTTCCTGCAATGCAGTGTTTTTTTCCAGCTGTTCCCTTAATTTTTAAAACATAAGCAGGAAAGGACTCCCATTATATTCAGCTCTTGCTGTAAATACCACATATGTGATACACACAGTAAAACAGGAGCTACTGGCATGTCCTGTACTGGAACTTGCATTTAGTGGAAGAAGTCTCCTGCCGAGCGTTGAATCTTTCTGTCTGCGACACAGTGCTTTTTTCCTCATGCAAGTCTGCTTATCTTAGGGCAAGGCATAGCCCAGCTTACAAGCATTCCTGAGAAATGAACGCATGTGCAGGATCAGTGGAATGGTGGCATAGCACTAACAGTTCATGTTACAGAACCCATTTTGTAGAACACGCATTTTTATGGACAAAATTGCAACCTGTCTTTACAGCCTGCCAGAGGGCATATCTTTGATGTGGACCCAGTATGTCAACTCACTTTGTACTTTGCAGCGGACTATGGCAGTGCTTATATATGACCTAGGCATTATCTCCATACCAGTTTTCTGTTTTTTGTGTTTGATAGACTAATATAGAACACTTAAAAGACTGAGAACAAAAGGAAATCTTTAAAGGAAGGAGGAGAAACATCCTGTCTTTCTTCTGTCTTTCAGTTGATCCTGATTTGATGAAACTGTATTGTTGTTTTCTGGTCATACATGGAACTTGTGAAAATTGAATAGAAAGGTTAAACACTTGTAGTTCAAGCAATTTTTAATGATTCTTTTCAGCTGAAAAAACTTGCATCTGTTTAGTTTCAATTGTTCTTAAACTCACAAGGACTCTCAAGCAGTTGCTGAAAGTCCTGAAATAGTCAATTCTGCCTCTTAATAATTTCATGCCATAAGATACTGCATAAAAAATACTGAAAAATACTGAGAACAAAACATGTCCAAGGGCTACTCTGCCACACAAGAACTCATAACAGTTTTAAGTAGGTAGCAGTGATCCAACTTTTATCATTTGACTGCTAGACATGATCCTTTGTTGTTTGTGATACAGAAGGGTGAAAAACCTGAACAAAGTGAGTGGAGGCTGCTCACTTTAGGAATGCAGAGCTCAGTATATGTATGAAACATAGAACATCTTCCTATGAACAATCATATTTTTTGATAACATTTAAATTATTTGTTTATGAATAGCTTGCCCTTATTATTGGCCTCTTCTCTTTCCCGTAAGTGGTGTTTTGAAACACAGTTCGGTTAAGACTCTACTACTAGTTGACAATAAAGGAGAAGAAAACCCCAAGAATGAGAACAGTAGTGCTTGTTGGGTTGTTCATGTGTTTGATCTCCTCCAGTATTTTTGCTCTTCCCCAAATTTCATTCTGAAAGAAAGCTTCTCTTGTGTTACTGAAGACTGTATGCTTGACAGTGCTACGGAGAGTCCTCATAGTTCAGGTGATGTGTGCGTATTGGGTGAGCAATATTCATACCTTCGTTCTTGTATTTCTTGCAGTAGTCTCCTGACAGGATCCAGCTCTTAATTAAGAGTTGTTCTCTTGTTCCTGTAAACTTTAAGAAAATTGTACTAATTAATTAAGGAAACCGATGCTGAAAGAAACCTGAAAAACAACGAAAGCCCATTGGAATTTTTAGCTTGCATGTTACTGTTTAATGTGTCTGGCTGTCCAAAGCTGATTGTTGCTTCATCTGGTCTGCTAAGATAGTGTAGTTGAAACAGATTGTATAGCGGTATGGAGGTATTTTTGTGTTACATCTTCATATTTGAAGTCCACAATGAAACAAAAAATTACAAGAGCAACTTCTGTGTAGCTAGACTATTGATGATAATTCCTTTGACTTTTATCTGAAGTCTTTGCTTTTGTTACTATAAATAACATTTTAAAGCATTGTGTGAAAGGAGCTTCATCTATCTTTAAAAATGGGAGATTTGACATAACTTTGTTTTATGGTATTAAGGATGTCTTTGTTGTTGGCTTAACAGAGACCTACTATTATTTCCATATTTGTTCTGAGTTAATTCTTTTTCAGACATGCAGAAGCATTGTGGCTTGGGAAGTTTTGATGGCCTTTTCCCTTTGATCCACAATCAATGCTGCTTTGAAGAGCTAGATTTTATTTTGGTATGCTCTAGGGTTTCCTCCAATTTGTTTTATTCAAAATAATTTTTGCACTTGTTAGACAAGGTTGAACCTGCTCTGATTTTTTTTTTTTTTCCCCTTCTCTGGTGGTGTTTTAAGTGTTAGTATTTTATTTTGTTAGTATGAAATAATGCAGAAATCAGTGCGTTTTATTTTTTTTAATATATATTTTAAAAGGTGATCTACAAATAAAATTTAATCTATTTCAGTTCTCCTTTTGCATTCTTCTAGGGCAGATTGAGAGGCATGAGAATCTTTTATCTTGAGACAGCCCTTTATCTTTTGGCATCACAGACCTTTAGGAAGGCAAGAATCCAACCCAGGAATGGGACTTGTTCTCCATAATGTCACATTACTTCTATCAAAGCAGGGTAACATAGGAGAAGACCCTTACAGGAACTTAAATATGAGCATTCCTCAACAATGTGAAGATGTTCTGAGTGCCTTAAGGTATGATTTAATGCTCACTGTTACAGTGAATGCTTCCAGTGGCTCCTGGCTTACCTTTCTCTGTAGAAGAACCAATATTTTGTTGTCATACTGCGTGTTTCTGTTGAAATAACTGATCTATTTTTCCTTCTTCCAGCTGTTGACAGTTTTCTCACAAACAAGATTTGGTCAGTTACACGTGGAATCAGTGAAATCACAGCGAAATAGTTTCCACTAACCCCACCCTTCACAGCTAGGTTGCTTTGGATTTGCTAGCCCAGTTCACCAGTTTCCTGGATCAAACCGTGTCATTGCGGCATCTTAGTCTGGACCAGGTAGCATGCTGTCCTCAAGGCAAAAAGCCAAACTCACTGAACTTCCTGCTGGAGTCTATCTTTGTTCTTTATACTGTGACCAGTGTATTACACTCACTTGGAGGGTCATTTGCTAAACTTGGCTTTGGAGGAATAACTTTGTCGTTTTGGTTTTTGGGGTTTTTTTTAAAATGTTGTAAGCTTCACGTTTTCCTGGGTATGATGATGATAATCTTGTCGTTCCTTTTCTGCTATCAAGACCTGGGAGAATATGTGATTAGTGGAAATTATTTCATTATGATTCTATGGGTTCCAGTTGAAACTGACCAAAGCCTCCCTAGAGGAACTTACAGACCAAAGGAATCAAGTATCTTAGCCTTTATTCTGGAACAGTCAGCTTCCAATGCAAAGGCAGAACAACAACCTGGAATAGATCCAGATGTAAGCAGCACATCCTGGTTCAGCCCGTTTGCTCATCCTGTTAGTTCATGTAGCAAATCCCCATGCTGCTCAAGGACAACAGATTGGCCATAGGTGGCCCATTATCAACTTTGAATAACAGTCACCCCCCTCAAAGAAACCCAAATCATTGATGTACTGGTGCTCTGAGGCTGCTCTGTCTTTGTGGCATCCTGCTAGATAGTTTCCTATTGCTGGAGTTACTTTCTTGGGAGGAGATGCCTGCTGAGAATATAAAAAGGTTAGAGAGGTGCATTCTTACCTGCAGCTAATCTTGGTTTGAAAGGATGACCTACGTCTTTCAGAATATCATACTTTAAGCAGACCACTACTTAAACTTATCCACTTATGACTATAGTACTTCAGCACAGGCATCATGAGTTATCGGGAGACAGTTAATAAGCACTTGGCACTGCATACCTTCTTTCTAGAGCCTCTTTGGTGCCAGTGCACTGATTGGGGTTGGGAACGGTACTTAGTATTGGAGGGATCTAGAGCAACACCATTCACTGTGGTCTAAGCAGACTCTGGTGTTTCTGACACTGGAAGAAGAAACCAGGTGGGATCTGATGTTTTCATCCTTTGAATGTTAAGAGTTCAGTTATCTTTAGTGGCTTGAGCTCAGCAGGACAAAGTCTGCGTGGACTCTGACATGTAGTTTCCTCAGTATCGGAGGACCTTTTAGAGGAGGTTTTTAACATACGGTATCTGGCTGTTACATTGCAGGTTCTGAATCTGATGTGGCATCTTGTACCTCAGGTGTTTGAGAACACTTGTTCTGTAGTGTAGCATTGAGTTTAGTTTCTGTCTGACAACATTTGCCAGGATCAGCAACGACAGTTCAGTCTGTTGTTCTGGAATCATCAGGGACATTCACAGACTCATTAAGAGGATTGGGCTATAGTTCTCTGTAGAAGACATTCCAGGTCACGTCCTAGATTCTTGTTCATGATTTTGGAGCATCTGAAAGTAATTTATTTAGAAGGCACACCTTACATACTCTGTTTTAAAACTTGTCCTCCTATGTACATAGATTGGTCTAGCTGAGCCTGTGGTGATGAGAATCTACTCGCTGCTTGTAGAGGCTCAACTCTAGAGATGTGGGTGTCATCCTGTGGCTGACAGATGCATCCTATAGAGCATAGACTAAGAGATAACATTTTCTAAACATCTGCAACTTCAGAAGTGTTCTTTGACAGACAAGTGTCTTGAGCTAGCAGATGATTTGGTTTGGAGAAATTAATGTTAAAGCTATTTTCTCTCTTTTTTTGTTGTGATCTTGGTAAGTATAGACAGGATCAGGAATTTAGTGAAGCAGTCATTCTAGTCAGGGTTTATATTGCTTTATCCTGGTTAACATCCTGTATAACTTGATGTCTAGAGAGGGGAAAGAGCGTTAACCAAAGTATACGTCAACCATTTGAAGGTCAAAAGTTTTCCTCCATTTCAGCTGTCTCTTAGCAGCCTGAAGAACCTGCCTAACTGTGTGTAGTGTTTCACTGTAGCTGGTGAGATAGCTTGTGAAATGTCTACAGAGTCTAGTAAATCACATTCAATCTCCATGTCCCATATGATTTGTTCTTGCCTTTGTGACATGAACCTTCATCATATTGCCAAAGTACTTAACTTTATCCTTCATTAAGGCATAGCTTGCTTTCAGGTCCATCAGTTTTAACTGAACGAATTCCACATCCAGATGTTTTGATACACCTATTGATATCTATTATTGGATAAATGTTAATTGTTTTTATGCCTCAAAATTCCCAGTTATCCACCAGCTGCTGGGATATCTATTGGCATTGCTGTATCAGAGAAGCATGTGACATTCCACGTCACTACACCTATCTGCCAATATTTCCTATCAAGGGTAATGGGAGAAAATAGGCCCTTATTGGCCATAGCCTGCTGTCATTCTTCTGGAGCAAGATTCTGGCCCCTGTCTCAGAATGATTACACTCTTTGATCGCACCAGCTTCTTTCATCTCATTTGGCATTTCTGTCATTTAGAAATTCTAGACAAGTAAGACCAACAAGGTCTTTGGAATTCAGTGTTTAGAGCAGGAAAAGCATCTTAGAGTATTACTTCGATAATCATAGAGTCATAGAAAGGTCTGGGTTGGAAGGGACCCCAAGGATCATAGAGTTCCAACCCCCCCTGCCACAGGCAGGGCCACCAACCTCCAGGCCTGGACCTACACGAGGTTGGCCAGGGCCCCAATGATTCTATATATGATTCTATAATCATAGAAGATGAAGTTGGAAAGGGCCTCAAGGTCACCTTATATGTTTAGACTTGAAAATAAGTCACACACTCCAAATTAGTTTTAGTTTTGTGAAATTAATAAAATTACTTGGTGACTTTTATTACCCATAGGAGCTAGGACTTCTCTGGCCTGTGCCAGAATCCGATCTTTTTGTAGAATTTCACATCCTGATTAAAAAAGGGGAGAAATAGAATAAAATGATTATGAAAAGTTGTCCAATAGGCATGATTTACAATGCAAATGCATCGTTACCTTTTTTTTTGTGCAGTGCCTAGACAGAAGACATCAATTTTCTTGTACACATTGAGAATTCTGTATCCATATAATGATGCTCATTCACATTCTCTGCTTTTTTGAGGCTTTTTTGGACTTAGTCTAGAACTTTTTTTGGCACTTTGATGTAGCAATGCTGCTGCAGGTTTGTACTTAGAGCAGTAGTGCTTAATGCATTCTAATCTATTTCATAATTTGTTTCATTCATAATGCAGGGTTTTGAGACAACTTGCAAGCACTCATCTTCTGTTAAAAAAAATAGAATAATTTAGTGGGGCTCACTGTGTAGGTGTGGAATAAACCCAGTAAATCACTGTTGAAGACATTTTCAAATAAGTTACTATCGAAGATGTGTTAATACCTTTTTGTTACTGGTTTCAAGATGACCCATGGCTTCACAAGTGTGTACCTTCCTAAGGATGTCAGGTACTACCAAGCATTTTTCTGGATTGTTCTTGTACTGCGGTCTCCCGTTTTGAAATGATTTTTTTTAAATTTTTTTTTTGGCCAAGAATAAGAAAAATCTGTGTAGCCAATCTTGCTACATTGGCAATCCTTGTCAAACAGGTTGGTTGTCTTCCTTTTGTCCTGTTCTTGGGATGCTGTGCTGTCAAGTTGTGTTGCATTATTAAACATCTCCTGTCTGTTAAGCATATGTCAGCAGAATGGCTGGACAGTTCAGCAAGTGCTCGAGTCCATCAGGCCGAATCATAGAAAAGAAAGGGGTAGTAGTAGTATAGAGCATGACTTGTCTTTTATAAGGCTGCTGATCTTAAAATAGAGATTCTTGTAATGAATTACTTCACCCTTCCCAGTACATCTGTGCAGCTGGAGACTTTGAATATAGATCACAGCACGACAGTAGCCTCCTAGGCAATAGCTGAAGTGCTTTTTTTTTGCCAGGTATCCCAGTAGGAAATATTTGATAGGAGGACAGAATAAGGATTGTGTGTTTTGATGTGGTCCCTCAAATTCCTGACTTAGCAGCCCAAATATATATATATATCATGTCAAGTATTGGGTTACAGCCCTGTGAGACTGACAGGGAAACTCATCCATGTGCCTGGGACACTTTGTCTGACCATAAGGAGTCCCAAGATCCTCTGGGTAAACAGCAATAGCGAGAAATGGACACTGCTCCCAGCTCTTGGGTTGGTTAGTTGTGTGGTTGTTTCATCTTACAAATCAAATTCTTCATGCTAAAATGCTATTCTTCCAGTCAATGTTCAGGGATCAGCCCATTTCCCCTATTGCATTTGGAAAGAGAGCTACCAATCTGAGTGGAACTTGTCAATGGTAACCAACCTTATGTCTTTGTCATGTGCTGATGCTCCTTGTCCTTAGCAAAAGTCGGTTAGTGAATGCTATGGTTTCTAGAGCATGGAATTGGCCCCCAAAGAGCAGATACTGAAAGAAGATGGAAATACTGCTTTAAGCTAGCAGTTGATCACCGAAGTTACCTTATGAAGAAGGATCTTTCCTGCTCTTTGTCATGCAGTGTTCTAATGGCAGTGACCCCCACTTGGTGTCTGTTGTGAAAACATCCTCTTTTTTTAGAGTTGTAGAAGCACATAAGAACTAGAGGGCTGTGGCTTCACAAGGTAAATTTGGAGATTTTTATCAGTCTGGCTGTGCAAGTTACTGCATGTTGTATACATGCATTGCTGACGACTGTTGCATTTACTAAGTACCTCCACAGGAACTTCTCAGTACATGTGCTATGATCAGTCCTTCAAAGTAAATGTTTAATGTTCACTCTAACCATAGTGGGTTGTTAATTTAGCCTCCAGGCCCGCAGCAGCAGCACTTGAGGAAGAGACTGCAGAACTCATAAAGGACTGTCTGGGGAGTTTTCCAATGAAAGAGATCATAAATGTGGTAGAAGTGAACAAACAGATGCTTGATTAACTGAAGGGTGCAGCATATAGTGTAAGAGATAAGCAATAAGGGGAGTGGGCACAGTGAAAGACATTGAGGATAAAGTTGGTGTCTGAGCAATGATTTGAGCTATTGTGTTTCATGGACTCCAAAATGGTAGTCTTTCAACTAGTTTGTGAACTACGGATTGAAAACTTCAATAAAAAATGGGAAGCTAGAAAAAAATTTTTGATTAAGAGTCAAATCAGTTACCAAGAATGTTTTGTATGGATTTTGGAAGTTAGATCAGAAAAGCATTGTCTTATCATCATTTAATCTGTTTAGAAAAAATAACCAACCAACAAACCAACAAAAAAAAATCTAACGTATATTAATCTGTCAAATTAGTTTGGCCTAAGTGGGATTTTTTTTTTCCTCAGGGACCTGTTAGAGTTTTTTATAGATTAATGTCTAATGAAATAATTGTTATGCTGCAAAAGGGAACACTTTGGTCTCCATTAATTTGTAGGGTTACCTACTTTCCTTGGAGATAGACTGTTTGACACATTATCAAAACATTCTCATCTTACTATTATTCTTGGAATCTTTAACACTTCCATTAAATTAAAAAAACAAACAAACAAAACCCCCAACCCTCCCCCAAAACAACAAAAAAAGAATATCTGTCTGTATTGTCAATTTTATCTAGCCTTAATTAGGACAGACTTAGTTTCATAGTGTAATTTTCATGCACTGTCATTATATTAGTCTCTGAGCTGTAGGAGAATGTTTCAAGCTATTTAAAGTAATACTAAATAAAGTAAAATAATGCTCCTGTCTGCATTCTGAGCCAGATCTTCAGAAGTGGCTGCCTAGATAACTGAGATTGGTATGTATGCATGGTGGTTGCAAAATGCTTCTGAAAGAGTTGCAAAGAGAATGAGAGGTTTAAAAAAATTTAAAAATCACAACACCTGTTTGCTGTTATCAGCATTCTTAGAGCTGTTATGGCAAGAAGCTTCATGTGTTAGTTAAAGTGTTGTTAAATGTTGGAATTAATTTTATAGAAAAATATGGGTGTGGAGGGAAAGGATCTAGGGAAAGCATTCTGAGGATTAATGTTCTGAAAAAAATGAGGTTTTAAGTGCTGCATACATATATAATAACAGTTATAAAGCTTATTACTTTTAGTACTTGCATGCATTTTCTGGGATTAGCAGAAGAGAATGAAACTGGGTTTATGGCTGTTGGCATGTCATGTGGTGAAAAGAGTGTGTGCCTGAGTGATACTGGTGTAATCCTGGGTAGAAAATGATAGTGCTGCACTGGGAAACGTTAGAGAAGAGATGGGGATGTTCTTGTACCAATGAGAAGTAGAATAGCAAATGTACTGAAAGGAGGGAAAAAAAATATCTGACTAATGATGAAAGAAATGAGGAAAAAAAACCCCATCTGAATTCTAGGATAAAATTGCATTTTATTTGATTATTTATTTATTTTGCTACCATTTCACTTAATTCGATGACCAGCCAAAGTCCCCAAACCTTCATCTTTAAAGTTTGGATTCTTCTTAAACTTTGGCAGTTAAGGATCACAATGAAACACCAAGATTAAAAAATTCTGTCTTCTCTCCTCTGTAAAAGATAGGGCTTTGGTCTTGGAAATGAAATACTGTGTTTTGATTATGTTACATTCTGTTTATTTTTAGAACAAGTTCCATTATGGGCTATCTTGGCCAAAGGAGTATTGTTGAAATTATCAGTAATCCCTTTGAAATAATTGAAAAGACCCATTTGTCTTCTGAAATATTCTCTCATCCATTTGGTAGTAAGGTCTCCTAATTTTCAGAATCGGTTTCAAATTATCTTGCCCAGGTTATTTCTAGAGCAGCAAAAACCGCAGAAATCATCTAGAATCTCCCCTGTCCAAAAGCCTGTCTGACTTGATGTTTGACTGTGAGACTCTGGTAGATTTCTTCTTGTGGTTCTGGACACCTTGGTTTATTTTTGTTTTAACCTCAGAGGACACAGCATGTAAATCTCCTAAGTATAATTTTCTGTCATTGGATGAGGTTGTCTGGCAAAGCTGAAAGATTGCATTCCTGGATTTGAACTGTAAGGCTAATCTCATTACTAATTCTCATGGTTTCAAAGGTACAGTATGAGTTCAGTACTTACACTGGAAGCCCAAGCTGAGGCAGTGTTAACTTTTCCATAAACCAGTTTTCATTTTTCTGTTCACTTATTGCTAGCTATTTTTGGAGGGAGATGGAATATATATCTAAAACATGTATTATGATCAACTTCTAAAATTTTACATCTAAAATGATGTGCCTAAACCCCACAGACATTGAATTTATTTGCTAGTAGGATTTCCTAGGAGCTGACAATTTTTACTGCTACATTTGCTGAGGAGATGTGACTTTGGGAAAAATCAGATCCTCATGTGTATGTATGTTGCTCCTAGGAAAAGAATAAAAACCATGACTATATACTGTTCAACAGCCTTGTTTTACTCTCTCTTGGTTTGCTTTTCTTGGATTACAGTTACTGTCCTGACGGGTAACAGTTGAATCTGTTCAATGTATAGTTAGGGGTCTTAGGATAAGAAATACGCTGTGATATTAAAGAGCACACAAATAGAAGCTTGTCTTGAACAGGAAGCCTAGCTTTATGAGAAGTCTCTGTATTTCTAAAATACTCTGGATTTCTCTCTGTTGACCAATTACTTTCTTGTGGTTCTGGAGTTCAGTGGTGGTAGTTGCATGATATGTATGGCTGATGGCCGTTTCTCACTGTAACCTGGTCAGTGCATGTCCAGTTTGACTTGAAAGAGTCAGCCAGTCTTGTAGCTCGGAATAATGCCTTCAAGCAGGGTCAGGAGTTTGGAGCCTTCATCCTGAACATTTTCAGATGTCTTTCCCCTCTGGGGGTGAGGGGCGGGGGGGGGGGAAGTGTTGTGTATTTTGGTTTGAGATCTGATTACAAACTGTTTAACAATCAGCATTTTGTCTCCATATGAACTCTGGTTTTGAAGTCACAGTTCACTTTTCTTCTTTATAGGCTAGAGGTCCTATTGAATTTGTTTACTTATGCCAAGTGATTGCCTCTATTGGTTTAAATCTCTAAGAGAAATCAGTGTCCAGCTGGTAGACAGTTGTACTGATGAGGACCCATTGATTTTTCTCTCCTATCCACTTACCATTAATAAGAAATGTCCTTGGCTTTCATGATACTCCTTCCCTGCCATGATGTTGCCCTGTTACCTGGCTGGTCTCTCTGTCAGGGCTAGTCTCAGCTGCTGATCACATTATATGTGGATGTGATTAACAGCCTAATAAAAATGTTTAAGTCAATACTTGAGAAGCCTAGATAAGGATAACACTTTGTGGTGAGAGCTTTTTAATAATGTGTTTGTATTATGCATTATATTGCAATGTATATGGATGGCAGGACGGGGACTGGGAGGG
>JMFS01084138.1:0-15299 GCA_000699545.1 Podiceps cristatus
TTCTTTTAATTACATAGTTTTATTCTGGGTGGCTTGGTTTACCAGTCACTATTACTGTCAGTAGTATCTTTCCCTTGGATAGCAGCATGCAGGTTACTCCTTAACACCTGCTGCCGGTGGATCTCACTGAGGCTGCAAGAGAAGCCTAAGTCCTTTTGCTCCTCCTCCATGTCCCACCGTGGTGGGGTTTCAAGCAGTGGACAAGAGCAGAAAGCAAGCATATTGGGGAAGGCCACTGATCCTTAAGGCAACACAGGAATTAAAATGTCACATTAAATTGACAGCTTACCTCAAAACAGGAGACCAAACGGACTGTTACTGTGGGTTACGAGTTGAAGAATTGTTGTTTTAATGTTTAGTTATAGACATGAGAGTCATTTGTAAGTAACAGAAAATGCTATGAAGTTGTTGAAACCTATTATAGGCACTCTAGAAAAATTTGAAACTGAAATGTATCTTTTAGAATACAGTCAATATACAATGTTAGTCAGTCCTGTGTAAAGATTTACATTTCAATGCCATTACCATGCTGTATATACACTGAATCAATAGCTTCTTGTATAAGAAGCTATTGGGATAGTTCATTGCTAGAATATGCCATTCCTAACGCTTATTACACTGTCAGAGTCAGTCTTAGTAACATGAGAAGGCTAGTTACATATCCCATGTACTGTAAAATTCTCAGCAATTCAATTTTTATTGAGTTATCAGCAGGAAGAGTGGCAACTCCTGAGGAGCTACCAATGAGAAACAGTTTAATCCTGTTTATCTTTCTCAGGTGAGTAGCTACATCCAGCACAGAGATGGTACTCACCAGGATCAGAGTGAGACATTTTGGCTGTGGATTCATTCTCCTCTGGAAATTGAGTGAAAGAATAAAGACCTGAGGATATCATAACAGTTACAATCTCTTAACAATTCTATGGTAATTATTATTGTTTATCTTTCATTTTCTCCCTGTTGTTTTAATATTGGATGGAAATTAATGGTATAAGACCCATCTGCATCATAAAACCATCTTTATTTCTTGGAAGTAAAATGTCAGCCGTGAAAGGGTAAATGATAGCTGTATGCTGAACTTTGAAAATCCATTTATTTTGAAATACTTCTGCTTCCCTGTCTTCCTTCCTTCTTTCCCTGCTTTATATTTTCTAGGCTGCTCGCATTAAAAGGCTATCTTTAACTCATAAGGGTTCATCTGCTTCAGCTACTTATGCTTGTAACTGAAGTCATAATACTGTATTTTTGACATCGCAATTATTTCCACCACAACCAACTGCAATTTTGCAAATTGACTTCAAGTAGGGAAATAAGCAGCAGGAGCAGATGAGCCCTTAAGAAACAGTAATTCTGCCCTTGAAAACAGGGAATGAGGATGAACTGTGGCATGTAGTAGAATAACGATTTGTAAGCAGATTTATCAAAAAAAAAAAATGTTTCCCCCCTTTCTTTGTTATGCTGGTGTATGTCCAGACTACCTCCCTAGGAGCCAGATATACTCTTGGCTTTTGCCTGGTAGGATTGATCAGGATGTAGCCCCCACATCCTATGTTCATATTCCCCTGCAAACCTCTAATAACAACTGTGAATGAATGGTGAAAGCTCTTCTGTCTGTCACACTTGACAATCTGAACAGTGCTTTGGCTCCGCCTGTCCTTAAGTCACAGAAGAGTTCCAACAACCAGACGTTAGAGATTCTGCAAGATGTCTAACAGGGGCACTTTAGCATTTTACGGCAGAATATGTCTCAGCAATGAGACTTCGTAGGAAAGTGGACCTTGCTGTAATAACATGCCTTGGGTTGTGGTATAAAAAAACCCAAAGCTGAGTGACTTTAATAACCCTGGAAATGTAACATGCACTTAGAGATGCATATCATATGTCTAGGATATGGAATTGCCATTAGGAAATGCAATACATAAAAGCAGGGAAAATCTTTACTTGGCATTCCGAAGTCTGGCCTGGTCAAAAACCAATCCTCTCCTTCAGGTTATACTGCAGGGGAGCTGGAATAATTGGTAGGGAGGCCAACAGTGACAGTGTTTTTGTCTTGGTGTAAAGGTAAGATGAGAATCTGGCCCCAGCTAGGACAGAGACGGGAACCAGATTAAGCACTGTTCTTTTGTGGAGTATGAACTGTTTAGTTTACAAATATCATACTCAAACTACAGCGGTAAAAACAGGCATTTGAAGTGTTTCAAGCTAGTTAGCAGTGGACAAGTAAACAACAGCTAGATGTAGGAGCCTGTGCATCAGTAAAACACATCTGCAAAGAACTGATGGTCTGAAGTAGTGGCATGAAGTTCTACTTTGAGCAGCAAACTAAGGGCATTTTCATGCCTCTACTTGTGAAACAGTTCTAGCGCTAGTTGCCTGTACGGCATGTTTTGTCCTCAGGTCCATTCAAATATAAAAATTTGGCAGGAAACTCTTCCTGAGACAACTCAAGAAAAACAGAAGAATTGGGCTTGGTCAGAGTTTGGCCTGCTGCAGAGATGAGCTATTAGTGTGGAGTCGTGTTTGGTCAACAACTAAACCCAGAGATAATTGACCCCAGGGAGTTGTACATGGCCTGTACCTGGATGCAGGTGTGCATCTTGCCTTTCCTGTCTTAGATCTTCCCCTTGATTCAGACCACACTCATACCATGAGTGTAAGGGTGTGTGAAATGTAAAAGCTCCTCCTTCATTGAGGTTATCACACAAACCCCCTTTTCAGTTCAAAGGGAATCATAAGTAACAGGGGAAGTGATAAACAAAACACACAGACACACACACGTGTCAGATAACTGACAAGAGAGACAATGGCAAAGACCCGAATTCTCAGATCAGTAATGGATGGACCGTTAAGAAACTACAGGGCAACATGGACTTCAACTAATAAGAATGGGAAAACAGGATGAACTTGAGGATTCTTTTTGTATTTGAGGGGGGCGACATTAGTGCCCTCTCTGTCTGTGTCTGTAGGATACACGCTCAGCCTTGATACTGGTTGAACTTGCAAACAGGAAAACAGCAGCCACATCCATCAGCCTGGGACAGAAAGATCCCCAGGTCTCCAGGCACACTGGGCTGGCCTCCAGCAGCTGGGCAAGAGGAATCCTCGACTCCTGGAGCCTGCCAGAGGTGAAGACCTTTATAACATCCCTTAATATCGTGTGGGAGGAGGCTGCTCCCTTGCCACAGAGTCCATCCAACCATCCTTCCTCTAGCAGGATTAGAGAATTCCCAGGCAGAAAAAAAGATATCTTTAGTTCCAGTGGCTATGGACTTATATTTCTATGGAAAACATTTCTTCCCTTCTGACAGTAACAGCTACACAAGCATCTCTGGCAAAAAACATGGACGGCCTGGCCCAAGGTCTCTGTGGAAGAAGGTTTAGTTCTGCAAGTTTTCTATGGGTAATGGAGCTCAATGGGGAAAAAAAGGGCCACTCCAGCTTTACAGTCTGATGGATCTCTGGGTAGCAACTGCCTTTTAGTCTATGTTTTCATGATACCCAGTGTAATACTGTCCCAGCTGTGGTTCTTAGCCCTGATGGAACAAATGTAGTGGATAAGAACAATAACTGAGCAGCAATCAGGTAAACAAAATTATCATCTCCTCCAGTGCAATTTAAGAGATTTATTCTATCATCTGATGCTTTTATTATCTTTGAGATGTCCTTTTCTTTCCCTTCTCACTCACTGAAGTTATCAGTGGGTTGTTTTTCAGGTCATTATTGACCTTCCAGAAAAGAAAAAGATAAGCAGAAGAGAGAAACTTGAACTACATAAAAGGGAGAAAAGGGTTTACTGTGTTTTGGCCCTGACCAAAGCAAATGCAATTGGTTATGTATATAGTTGGTGGAGTTAGGAAATTAAGCTTACGATGCAGATGAATCAACAAGAGCCAAAAATAAACTGTCCTTTGCTATTTGCAATATTGACCCATAGAACTAAATACATAACCTCCAGGTAAATGCCAATAAATCTAGCTGCATCTGAATAGATCCAAAAGAAACGTAAGTTGCTGGGATGGGGACATCTCTCTCCTAAACCTTACACTGATGTGGTTCACATTGCCTTTACTGTATGCAAAGTCCATATGTAGTAGTCTTACTTCCAAGTTCATACTCACTGAAAGGCATTTGCTGAATTATGCTACTGTCCAGTTTCCAGAAGAACAAGCTGAAGCATGTCTCAGACTTGTTTCACATCACCCTTAGTTTAATAGTTTTTCACAACAGCTTCCTTTTGTCTGTCTTACTTGCTAAAGTATTCTCCAGAGTCTCAAGATTAGAGAGCCCAGATTTCCTTGAGCTTTAAAGCTCACAGTTTATCAGCATAATTTCCCTTGCTACAGTGAAAAGTTAATCTGATCAGACTTTTCTTGCCTTGTATCATTTTAATGGGAGCTTCCTTACTGCAATATGTTGTTGTGTTGGTGGTTAAAATAGCTTTTACTTGAGATACAGAACCTGTACCTTGAATACTGAGGATTAAAGCTTTCATATGTGCCTTCTATATAAGAAAAAGATCCAAACTTCAGCTAAAGTCATAGTATCCTGTCTGTATTTTAAATGCAGATCTAAGTATTTTGCTCAGAATATTAATTAGGCACTTCAAAATAAGTAAAAATTAGGCCCCATTGTTTCAATTTTAAAATGGAATTAATTATTCCAACTCAACAAGGTACTTAGGTATGTCTAATTAAGGCAAAGGACTTCCAGTGGGATTGCCCTTCATGAAGAAAGTTATGTGTTGAAATTAGTTCCATACCATGATCTCCTGACACTATTCAATACAATTCATTAAAAAAAAAGGGAAGCCTTTCAATTTTAGCATAGGTAAGAGAGAAAATCCAGTAATGCGTTCTACACAGGAGGTCATGCAGATGTGTGGTATCTAGGTAGGCATCTCTGAATGGAAGAGGTAGATAAAGGTAGGTAGATAAAGTGGAGCTTATGTGAAAGGCTGATTCCTGTCTCATTGGATCTGAGGCAAGAATACACCTCCATGTATGCCACCTCACAGGTACAGAGGGGGCGGTACCTATTTCTCTCCATAGAATGAGTCCAGACTACTAGCTTAGATAAACTCTTGACTTAGGGATAAAAGGTCCAATTAGGTGACGTTTTTGAGACCCTTCCAGATGACAGCTTCTCTTAAGAAGTACATGATTATTAAGCTGGTTGGACAGATCTGAAGATTTTCCAGCAACACTTACTAGATTTTCCATAACATTCATCCATTTTGCACTTGCTTTTTTTGCTGCTGTTCACATAAACTTCAGTCACAGACACTCAGAAAAAGCAGTGGATGTACTTCCCCACTTGACTGTTTGACAAAAAAAAAAAAAAAACCCGAACCAAAAAACCCAACAAAACAATTTCAGTTATGCAATCACAGTTATTTGAAACATTATTAGAAACTGAAACACCGAAATTTTCACATATAAGCAAGCCGTAATGAAGCAGTCTGGTTTACATGTTGGATGCCAGATTCCAAATAACAAGCTAGAGAGTAAGGGACACAGGAGGAAATAGTCAACTATTTTCTTCAATATTTTCCGTATTCCTCGATATTCTTTTCAATATGCACATACGGAATAGGAAAAGAAAGAACTCACAATGTTATTTGAACGAATACTACATGATCACTGGATCCATTACAAGCTAAGTAAAACCAACAGATTTTTCCCTGAGAGAAAGGAATGAGAATGTCTCAAAATAGAGAATGTTAGGAGAAATCAGAAAAACTTAAAACAGTCTTACCAAAATCTGAGTCTAATAGCAAACATAAGTAAGGACATGATTATCTCTCCTGTGGACTTTTACAAAATAAGCACATTGTTCTAATCAAATATGAAGAAATGAATATTTAATTACAACGTGCTTACGAGATGCACATATTTCTATTTGGTAACAGTGGGCTTTATAATTATTATTAGGTGGAAAATGCGTGTTTTATTATGATCTTCATAGTTATTGGATTCTTTCAAGCAGCTGGCACAAGTAAATGAAGAATTTGGTAAATGCCTTAATGACATTTCACTAGCCTGTTTTTTCTTCCCCCCTCCTTTTTTTTTTTTTTTTTTTTTAAAAAAAAATTTTTTTGATGGGGAAAAAGTTTGTGGTTTTTTTTTTTTTTTTTTTTTTTTTATGCCAAGGTATCTTTCTACAGTATTTTTTGCCTCCTTGCTTTAAAAATATGTGACTTTTTAAATTGTACCTAAAGGCACAGAGAGGTAGCCAGCAAAACCTTCCCATGGGAGAGGATACAGTACTAGTCATGGGAATGAGGCTGGAACAGATCTTCTCTTCATCTCACACTCACCCATATGTCAGCCCCAAGGCTTGAAGGAAAATCTTTGAGGAAATCTTATTCAGAACCTCCTGGAGCAGATCTTAAATTGTAAATTATTATGTCCAAGAAGACACAAAGCAGATCATCCACACCTCAGGTTTTTTTACTGGTTTTGAATCTGTTGGAAGTAGATAACAAGGAGTAGAGAGTGGATGTGCTCATTCTACGAGGTTTCTGGCTCAAAAGGTGTTTGCTCATGCACAGGATTTTGGTGAAGAGAAGGTGTGAATAAATGTGTGATCAACCTCAAAAGACTAATAAAATGCACATCCCTCATGTGGAGATACTGAGTGAATAAATGCAATAATATTTGCCAAGTGCTCCAAGAAGATTTCTCAAATGATCATTATTACAGCAAATAACTCCAGCTTCAAAGCATCTGTACTATCAGAGTAACGCCTGTGAGCATACTAGTGAAATGAGGGATGTCGGATGACTGTTCCAGTCCCTAATCTGGTTGCTGAGCCTGACTTTTCTTCCTGAGGTTTAGCCCTGTTCCCCTGTATGCTTGAGCAAGGCTTTGTGTCTTTGGAACAGACACAACTGCTTATTCCCTGGAAGAGGATGCCAGACTGAGGATTTACTGATTTTAGTTCATCTTCCTTCCTGTTGCATTTCTTATAGGGGACAAAGACAGAACATATTTTATGGGTGAGATGGCATTACTTATTCTGGCTTGTTCTCTCCTTCAGGAATAGGTTGTAAAACTATCTTCCAGTGTTGGAGACAGCACCCCGAGGTTTTTAAAATGACCCCAGCACCTGGCTGAGACCTTTAGCATTTGTTCTTGAGGTATTTTTGGTCTCCAGCAGATGGAAGCAACTCCCTATTTGCAGAGTTTGCAAGAGTCTATTCTCTGCTGAGGGTGTTCTGAAATGAAGGATTTTCTCTGAGCTTGAAGCTGCCAGAAGCTCCAACTTTTGTTTAAAAAAACCCTCAAAACACTGCAAAAAGGTGTTTTCACATCATTGGTAGCAAAATAGTAGTGTTTTTTGTTTGTTTTTTTTTTTTTTGTTTGTTTTTTTGTTTTTTTTTTTTTTATTTAAAGTGTACATTTCTTCCTGTTGACATCTCAGTTTGAAGAGCAGTTTTACTCTTACAAATTCCTGCAGAGATTCCTTAAAACAAGGCAAATTGTTTTATTTTTGAGATCTGTCTTCCATAACTATGAGATCTGCCTTCACAGATTTTATTAGGAAATGTGTTTTGGTTTAAGATGATGTGTGAATGTGAGTTTTTCTTGGACTCCCTGTTGGTATTTAAATTTCTTACTATATGTTGATCCTATGGAAACTGTTTTAGAACTGCAGAAATACAATAAGGGCCTGAGAGGCTTGCTGGACATAAGGAAATTACTTTGTACATAGATGGATGCAGAAGATATCCTATTACAGGAAAACCTCTGGTGTTCTAATGTCCTCCTTAGCTAAAACAAGAAAATACAGATACTTATTTTTTGCTTTGTCAGAATGCTGATGTAGTTATTTGCTGCTTTTTTTTTTTTTTTTTTTTTGTGGGGGTGGCAATGAGTGGAGGATTAAGCTATCATAGTAATGTAAGTATTGACATAGACACATTAAGCTCCATTAAGAATCACCCTTTAATGTATTTATTAACTAAAACAATAAAGATGTCGTAAGAATTAGCAGAAAAAGTAGAAGTTGTATTTACAGGGAAGTCTCTTGATTTTACTAGGCTGCATTAAGAGAAAGAGGGTAAACTGCTTGGATTTTAGCAATGGAGAATATTTTTATATCTTGATTTCTGTAAACTTATGACTTTAATAGTTCTAGATTCATTTGTTTCATAGTGTAGTTGGCTTGTATCCTGCTTTTCCTCTTGGAAGGGCTCCCGTGCTGAAGAGTAGATCCTGTGATACACCACCCCCCCCCCTTCAGCTGGCTCATCAAGTTTGTGGGGGCCTTATGTGACCGTGTGGCATCCGTGTGGGAGATGCCGTGTCACAGTGGGGAGAGCATGTGCAGAACTGGAGCACAACTCACAGATGGCACGGCAGTAATTGAGAAAGCTTGATGTGAAACTGAGCTGAGGTGAAATGTTTTGATATTTAAAAGAGAAAACACAGGAAAGAATCCCATCTATATCATGTTCCCTGCAATTCTGTTCACAATTCATGGTGAGAAAATGAACGCCAAAGTATTGGAACTTCACTGGAGGGGAAAAAAACCCAAACAAAACCCAAAACCTTATTTGACTTAGATTACGATCAAATCTTTCTGGTCTCAACAGTAGCTTTACAGTCAGATATTCTCAGTCCAGCTGAGTCGCAAATGAGTAACCTAAATAACAGGCTCAGCTGGGGCTGAGTAAAGGGCTCAGCTACCAGCAGCTTCTTTTTCTGAGAAGCACGGCTACATTTACAGTAAGGGACCCAGTGGGCTCAAATCAGCTGCCTAAACACAGGCATTTAGTGTCATTCGAGATACCCTCAGGAATCTGAAGATGCCACAGAAGGCTGGGTGATGCGACAGCCTCACATGTGCCGGGGTGGCAGCCGGGGTGCATGGAGACACCTGGAGCAGTCAGAGGCGCCGCAAACGGATCAGGCGCCAACAGCGAAGCAATTGAATCGAGGCTCCTTAAAAGAATTCGTCCCAGCTGAATTCACTTGCCACCTGCATGCATTTATGAAATGGTACTTGAGGTCTCTGTTTATATCCTATTTATTGCAGTTTTTCTAGAAAAGCAATTTCATTTTCAGTTCAGAATTGCCTTTTCAGCTTTGGTCATGAGACAAAGCTATCGCTTGGAAGCCCACCAAGTGACTGACTGTAAAAGCAGCTTTTTGGGTATGCCTAGGAAACAAATTAATGTTAGCATTACAGATCTAAAATAACTTATTGGAGAAAGTGAAGAAGAAACAGCATTTCATAAATTTCAACTTTGCAAAGAGAACTGAAAATAGCTGAGTCATAATAGGATAGGTCAGAAATAATCTCCAATTCTATGCTTATATCTTTTGCCAAGGTGAAATTTTCCAGGATAATGGTCAGGGTTTTTTTCCTGCAAGCCACCAGATCCAACAGGAATGGATGACCAAAAAGCTGCAACTGCTCAGGAAATGAATTGGGCTCAGTTTCAGCTGGACGGGCTTGAGAGACTGAAGTGTCTTCTCATCAACATACGTTTCTTCCAGTCCTCCTTGTCTGTCTAGACATCTTGAACTTCCATTTTATTAATGTGAAAGTAATTCATAATTGTTTTTTAAAAAAGCCTTGAGGACAAAAAGTCCCCCCAAAATACATAATATTTTTCCATATGACCTTTATTTATTCTAAGCACAAAGTATCAATAACAACAGTGATAAACTTGTATGATTTTTCAGTGGCAGAGGGTGTTTGGTAATGAATCTCTGCAGAAGGCCACGAGATCTGCTTAGCTTATGATCCTGATAAAATGAAGAACTTGACAGCTTCCCCAGGAAATCCCCAAACATATAATTTTCTTGGCACTCCAGGAAATTCTGCATGTTTTACAGAAAAAGGATTGGTCAGGTAGTTTCACTACTTTTACTTTGTATAAAAGTCTGGAAAGCTCACCAACATCTTAAAAGCCCAATTTGTTTTGCAGATGCTGTACATTCTTTAAGATATGCCACTGTTTATTATGACATGCTTGCAAACATAGTCCAAATATATTTTGGTTAATAATAATTACATATCCATATTTCTGAGAACATAATTCAGTTTAAAACACCATTTAAAACATTTAATAAGTGATAAGAATGCAATTTAGGATTTGCATTTTCTGGTCTGTCAATATTTTTTTGTTATAATTTGGATTAACTCCAGGAAAAATCCAAAGGCAGTCTCTACATAAATTACACAGTTTTGCTTTAATGATAATGTAAGAGAGTTTGGTGGGAAGTAAACAACAACCCACAGACATTCACAGGCAGGGAAAGAAGGAACAAAAAGGTTAGGATCATATATCTAAAGTGGGCCACACTGCATGTAAAATTGGCCACGGCCTTTTCCATCAACATCAGAAGGAAAGGAGAGTATGGGAGCAGCAGAGGTACAACAAAGGGAGATTTTTAGACTTTTTTAAATAGTTCCCTTTGCTTTGAGAAGAATAGTTCCCTTTGCTTTTTTCTTAGCTGTTTATAAGAGGAGAATGTGCATTGAAATATATGCATTTGCATTAGCTGTCATGCCTTCATCAGCCTCTTCATTTTGGCTGCCTTCCCGCGGGCCCATTCCTCCCTCTGCCCTGCCAGGGCATCTATAGCAAAACCTTGGTACCGTGCCCGAGTTAAGGGCAGAAACTGTCAGCTCTTCATCGGGCCAGGACATGACCCTGCTACCCAGGAAAGCTGTCTGGGGCGAGGAGATGTGTGAGACATGCAGGTGGAAGCCGGGCTGCCCTTAGCTGGCACAGAGCGAGCTATCAGTTGGCAGTGCCGGGAGGAGAGAAATCACGCAGCGGAAGAGATATATATTGCCTTCTTTAGTATTACGCCAGAAGTGCTGTGCTTGCCTGTCCCCAGAAAAGCACATGCAGGTAATTTCTGGAATTCAACTTTTAGAAGTGGAGGCTATATTCTGGCACGGAGGTCAGATATGAAGAGTCTAGCTCTATGCAGTGGAACAACCTCTTTCCATTGCACTGGCAAAATCCCACTTGGAGGTGTTGGGAAAGAAAAGCCTCTCTCCCAGTGCAAAATGGCATGAGCAAACTAGGCTACAACCCCACAGATGGGAGATCTTTGTGGCCAAATCACCGTGTTTGCTATTATATGCTTTAATTCAGCATGCTGGGAGCATCTTGACTCAACACCTTATTTCAACTACTAAAGCCAAGCCCATCAAATCCTTGCTGCGAAGAAGTTTTGCATGTTTACCCTGTGCCTCCACAACTTTCCTGGCAGGAAAATGCCTTTGAAGAAATGCCTTTGCTGAGTGCTCACATATCACACAACTGGGATTTAGTGCTTCCCATCCCGAAACGGTTGGAAAGCCACCGCTTTCCACCTGGCACTCAGACACAATTCAGACAGATACTCCTTTCAGTATGTGATTAGCAACTCCTAACTTGTTATTGAATTTATCATGTAAACAACTCTTGGAAACTGCAAGCAGCTGATTATGGAGAATGTATCTTAATAACAAAGGTCATATTAGAAACTTGCACAAGTAACTAATCCCATCAAATGTACAGTACATCAATATGCCCAGAGACTGATGAGCAGTGTTTTCCAATTAAGTGAAAGTGTTTGACCTTCTGAACTACAAATAAACTGCCAGAGCTGCTCAGAGAGACTGATTGCAGCGCGATGCATCAGAACTCAGGCACACTTACAAAGTTAGTCCTGGAACAATTTAATGGACGGGGTGAAACTTTAAACACTTTTACCTCAGAAAAGAACATCCTCAAAGTTCTGCAGTGTTGGCAGAGTTGTACCCACTGGAACAGCGTGTACCACAAATAAATACAGCCTGGGTACCTTGTCCTTTGGTGGAGCTGCACTCACCTGATATAAACCGCATGCAAATGCTGAGAAGGGGAGGATTTTTTGTAGTAATAATGAGAAAAAGTAATAATCCATTAGGCTTTTAAAACTATTTTTTTTCCAGTTAAAATCCTTAAATGATTTACTGGCTGGTTTTGGATATCAGATTCCTATGTAGATGCTCAGTGAGAAGCCCTGCTTTCAAAAGGAAGGGCTGATCGAAGTCAGCACAGTGGTGACTAAAATTACTTATGCACTCCTACGCTTTTCTTCCTTGTTTCAGAAGTGCTGTGCCAGTTCTCTGGGACTGATTACTTGTTTTGGATAGTATCGGCAGCTTGGACACAACTATGCCATTAACACAGGTTCTAGGTTTTACAGGCACTTCAAATACTGTTAGAGACAGATTTTTGAAAAACAAACCCAAACCTAATGTGGGGCACCTTAAGTAAGATACAGAAGGATGTGTCGATCTACTTTGTGTTGGTCTAACTTGATGCTGTGCCTTTGGTCTCTATTTAACTTGACGTGCTCTACCATCACCTAAAGTTGTACCAAGAATGGGGTAAGAAGGAGCATTCAAGGGGGAAACCATGCCCCTATTTGCCAGTTGTCCTTGCTATGTTGGCTACTCTCAGCTGAGGGCAGATACTTAGGGTTCGTGTCAGTAGCTGCAAGACTTTAGAATGAAAGGGGTGACAGAGAGAGCATCCAGAGGCAGTATTCCCAAGTCACTGAGTTGTCTCACTGCACATCTAAGGATATCTGATACACCCATGTAACACCCTGCTCTCATACCTAGTGTAAAAACAAAACAAATAAAACAAAAAACAAACTACTATTGCCACCAATACTAAAAGAATAACAATGACAAATATTTTAACACTAGCCATTACGCATGCATATAAAATAGTGGGGTCTGTGTACTTAGTGGTTCCAGGAGAAATCTCACAGGTCAATAGTTTAATGGAGCTTTATCCTAAGAGTGGGATATATTTTCAAACATGCACAACTTGTACTTTTATAGGCACGTTTTTTTAAAAAAACCTTGGCTTTCTGTTAATGTCAATGAACAGAGCAAGTGAATGGTAAATGTCAACAAAGATATCTTGGAAAGCTGTAATGTGGGGGGGGTGTGTGGTATTTTTTTTTTAGGCACAAATACCTTCACCCATAACTCATAAATGGCTAAGGGGCTCTGGCTGAACAGGGAAAAAAGATGGAAAAACATCAGCTTTGCTTGGAAAGAAATAAAAAAGAAACAAAACCAAGGGATTGCAGCCTGAGACAGGGAACATGTCAAAAAGTTCAAGCAGTGAAAAAACAAAGAACTTTTTTTTTTTTTTTTTTTTTTTTTCGAAGTTGTTACACATTTCACAGTGGATCCTAACACAGCAATGTGTCTTCAACGATGGGGCTGCAAACCTCCTCCTCCTGTAAAATAGACACATGAGGGTCAAGTGGAACATGGTGTCCTGTTCTCAACTACACGGTGACTTTCTGCCACTGTTTCAAAGATAGACATAAAGACAAGCATGTAAAGAGCAGAAATTAAGGACTCACAGCACACTGCAGGTAATTTACAGGCAGTTAACTTATTTCTCTGCTTTGCCTATAGCTCTGCTTTGCAGCTTGTGCTTTGATCCAAACATCCTTTTGCTTTCATATTAAGGCTCCAATTTCTGCTACCTATATCAGAAATTACAGAACAAAGTACTTCAGAGTCGGAGGAAAAGAGAAGTTGGAGGAGAAGTCCATGAGGAGTCTGAGGAACTGTCTTGTCCTGTGTTCTCTCCTTATGCTTTTTTTTGCATTCGTAGAAGCAGCAGGAAAGCAGGGTCTAAAACGGGAGTGACGACAGAAGAGCAAAAATTCAACTACATTCTGATCTGCTGGTTATGTCCTTTGATGTACTTCATTAAGGTGATTAGAGAAATTGGATATGCTGAAAATTGGACTGCTTGGGGAGAGAGGAGAAAAAGGGAAAAAAAGGAAAAAATAAAAAGAAAAAAGTATGTATTATAGCTGTCCTTTCAAACAGAGCAGCACTGTTGTAATCTGTCCGTTAGATAAGAACTCACCAGCTCAATAGCAGAGCAGTCATAATTTTCATAACACCTCTTACTGTCTTACTGTTCTTTGCAGGATACAGGCATGGTCCAGCAAACATAAGCAAAAATAGTTCCCCTCATTCTGCCTTCTAGGTATGCAAATTATCAAAATGTTTACAGAACAATGCACATTAATTAGTCTGAGAACAATCAAACCCATTTTGTTGTACCTTCTTCACGATTAATAATGCGTAACTAAGAAGGGAAGCAGAATTGTAAATCAGGGAAGTACTTATCTGGTAGTCAAGTGCAATGGTTGTGCTTGTGGTTTGTTACAATATTCCCGCTAGGTACAGCTCATCTAATTCAATCTTTGAAATGTGCTAACAAGAAAGAAAGAATTCTTGGTTGATGTTCTTTCCATGACTCTCTTGTATTGTATTCAGTGAGAATGAAAAAATGAAAGATGATGTGAAATGATAAGGAGGAATCAAAATCAGAGTATCCGTCAGCATTCATGCTACATGTCATTGCTGTGTCTTTATTTATCATAGCAGCTGATGGTCTTTCAGTGAATTAGTGACTGTGTGGTAGTTTTATTTGCTGTTCCTCATAATTTTAACAAAGTACTTTGTTCTGATACCAGTTAGATGGGTAGTATTTGAAATAGATAATTGATGATGCTTTAATTAACAAAGGATGCTTCCGTCAGCATTCATGCTACATGTCATTGCTGTGTCTTTATTTATCATAGCAGCTGATGGTCTTTCAGTGAATTAGTGACTGTGTGGTAGTTTTATTTGCTGTTCCTCATAATTTTAACAAAGTACTTTGTTCTGATACCAGTTAGATGGGTAGTATTTGAAATAGATAATTGATGATGCTTTAATTAACAAAGGATGCTGTCTTCTGAGGTACAAAAATATGATATTCCTTCACACTGGGAACAAAAACATTAGCAATGCCTAAGAATTTCTTTAGTAGAGTAGTAAGCTGAAGTACTTTACTTTTTCAACATCTAGTGATATCCAAAGGTGACAAATGGGTGTGGCATACAATCAAACTGTTTTTAGAACTAAAATCAATAGCCCATGAAGAGCTGCCTCCTAAACAGGAGGCACAAATGACCATATCTTTTCCTCATTATATTGTAACTTGCAACCTTTTCATTCACAATATTCCTACAGGAAGGAAAAAAAAAATTACACCAGGGAAACTATCTGCTGGGCTGTCTTATCTAGTGCTTATTTAATATAGTCACCCCTCTTGCAGTTATCTGCAAGAGGAGCCTAAAAATTTTTCTTTGAAAAAGAGAAATCTGCTAGCCTATTAGCAATACCAATATGATGCTCTTTACCTCTCCCATACCCCATGGGCTTTCTTTTCACAAATATCACGGTCTTGTTTTTGAGCCCCTGCCGGAGGCTGG
>JMFS01084144.1:0-25781 GCA_000699545.1 Podiceps cristatus
GGAGCAGGGGATTGTACAGACGGAGTTGGTGCCACGTGAACGCGGCAGGCACTGTGCCATTACCAGCAGCTACTGTATGCACACACCCGCTCATATATATTTATACTAAATACGAAGAAGCCTTACCAACTCCTGTCGCAACAACAGAATTTGTGTTTAATGCGGCAGGGCTCATCCCAGACGGGACTTCAGGGAAGATGCGGGTCGCGGGGACCTTTCCTCCCGCTTCTCCGTGCCCTTGGCGCTGAGACAGAGCCAAAGCAGCACTTCGCATCTCCCCTGCAGCGTCCTGTGCCACCTCACGCCTCCCCCTTGCAGCTGACAGGAGCAAAAGCCTTGCTTCCGCACCTGCACGCGTGCATTTACGCGCGCCGCCCTCGCAGGGGATGCAGGCAATGGCTACGGGACCATAATCCACGAGGACTGGTTGGCCCCGCGTCCTACCACGGGAGCGTCTTGGGCACAGGCCTGCAGGGTGCTCGGGCATGTGCCACGCGCCCGGGGCATCTCAGGCGGCTCTATGGAGGCACCTGCTCATTTACCTTGCTGGGTCCAGGCCCGCCCCCATGCTGGCTTGCAAAGCAGATGTGTATGACTTGAATTGGTTCTTACAGACAAGCAAACAGCCCCAGCTCCACTCCTGTGCCAAATCACCATTACGTACACCCCGGTACTCCTTGAAAACATATACCCAAGGCAGTTTGCCACCGCGCTGTGGCCTGCACGAAACAAGAGAGCCCCCATGCCGTCTTTCCCACATAAGAGGCAGACAGGAGCATGCTGCCATTCTACAAACAAGGTACATGAGCGTCTGTCTCAAAACCGGCACTGGAGGGTGTGGAGGAGGCGAGAAGGCACCGCCCACCGCACGCTGCGCCCGGCCGCGGCACCCGTGCTGGCTCACCCTGAAAATTCTTCACTCATCTCACCGCATCTCAAGACACGGGAGATGTGTCCAGGGGAACCCCCACAGGCTTTGCCAACCGAATTGTGGGTCAGAGGCGTTTTGTTCATGTGAATCAACAGCTGGGTTTGTAAGACATGTGCTTGTCAACAGGAGTCACAATTTTGCACGTGAACTTGGTGCAAAACTCGGCTTCTCTGTTGGTTGCAAATTTTCCTTGTTTCAAAACGGTCTCCTCAGTTTCCTGAGGGCAGACTTTGTCAGCAGCTTTGTGCAGCACGGCAATGGAGGTGGCTGGCTACAAGGAATTTTTTATTTTTTTGCTATCAGCACATCCTGCCAGTGAGCGGTACCCATCAATGAGTCTCAAAACACAGCAGGTCATTTCGACACCCTCGAATGTGTAGAAATGTTGTCACTAAATTCTGAGGGGACAACAGGCCTGGGACCGGTAGGCCAAAGATTTCAGGCTTAGATCTTGAAAGCTGAGCATCCGGCTTTGTACTTAGGCATCTTAAACAGATCACCATTCAGAGCAGGCACATGTCTGCTTCTGTGAAGATAGCACATTTCCAGACTAAGCCAAATATTCAGACATGCAAACCTGAAAATCTTTGATGCATTTCACCCCAAAGTCAGTAACATTCGAGAAGAAAAGCCCGTGGCCGCCTCCTGCACATCGGGTCTCTGGGGTATTCCTCAGTTCTCAGTAGCCTTCCTGCTCATAAGAAATACTAAAATTATGTAAGGAGGAAAGCCAAAAAGTCCTCTTTCAATTCCAGCCAGTATCTGGCACAGCATTAAATTTCTTGTAGTGCGTATTAGTTAACAGCATTACTAAAGGGGAATTGCTGCTGTGGTTGAGCACTTACACAATACAACTCCTACTTAAGTGCATTTTTGTATCCTGCTGAGTCACCCCAAGGAGCCCTCAAACACAGCTTCATGTTCAGTTTGGCAGCAGAGGTGGTGGCATGAAGAGGCCCCCCCTTTACCATCCCTCCCTAGGGGGATACGGGTGCAGGATGGGCAATGCTTCAAACTGTGGAACTTAATACAAAGGTAAAAGGAAAAAGTGCCTTAAGATTTCAGCCCACTCTTCCCCCTCTACAGCTTTAAGCACACGACATGTCCAGTCTGTTTCAGCTCCACTTAATAGATTAAAGTGACCGTACAGTCTCTGAACTGCTCGGGTCAGACTATACTTCAGGCGAACTGTCTCTAAATAAGAGGACGCATTATCTATATAGCGTAATATTTCACTATTAGGGCTGGATGAATGTGGCTGTTTATTGTCCCATATTGAAGCTGAGCGGGTTAACGCAGAGCGAGCCTCTCGGCTTGCTTCGCTGGCAGCAGCCTGGCTGGCTGGCTGGGGTCGCATCCTTTGCCCGCCCCTGGCACTCTGCGTGAGAGCCGAGGGCTGCAGCGGCGGCTGCAACCTCGGGGCTTGCACAGCACGGCAGCAAGGCAGGGACTCTTTGCACACACAAAAAAACCCCAACACCCCCCCGCCCCAAACCCCAACCAAACAGTGTTTTCTCTGCAGGAGCAGTGCAGCGGGTAAGATTTTTGTCTGTAGAAGTTCCTGCTGGTGCCGTGCAGCCAGAGGTAAGAGCTCACTGTGGAGAAGGCAGAGGGTGGAGATGGGGTCTGAGGGCACGCCGCACCCCTCCCATGAGCTAACCCCAGGCACTGCTGGCATCGCTGCCTGGAGGCCAGCTGCGTTGTGCCCGATCAAGGGCCCATGCCTGGCTGTACCCTGCAGAGATGCATGCACCATCCTGCACCGGACCAGATCTCGCTAGAGTAGAGCCCCAGAGGCTTGAACTTTGGTGTTGAATTTGGAGAAGAGCACAAGGAGACTAAAGCCTGAGCCCTGCCTGATGGCTCAGTCTCAAATGAACAGCAAAGGAAAAAGTTGAGGTGCTCCTATGATGTGCCAGATGGCTCCAAATCTGCATGACATCAACACAACGGCTTTGCTGTCACAGTAAGTTCAGTCGGTCAGAGGTAGCAGATCAGTCCTTCAGGCTATGGACGAGGAGTATTGCTGCACATCTATGGACTAGGAACAATGACACTATAAAAAGAGACAGCTTAAACAGCTGAGATTCATTTCACAGAATTTCTGTGTGGTGCTTGCCACAGACTATGATAAAGCTACTTAGCAGTAGAGGACATCTAGTGATATTCACATGCAACTACATAAACCTCATAACAGTTCATATGTGACTACTTAAGAGCCAGCGTGGCTAAAGATGGGATATGGCGTGGCTGTAACAGCTGCGAGAGGACTGGGACCAGCTGACCACCCAGCACCCTCTATAAACAGGTCATGAAGAACAACACTCCCAAGAGGCTTTATGTATAGAAAATATACAGCGAGGGCATAGACAGAAAGCTCAGGGGAGCTAGTGGTGCTGCACCTTTTAACAAGGAGACATTACAGGGAAGCGCGGCACTTTTATTTCTACAGCAAAGACCCTGAAAGCAGGGATACAGAGATTAAAATCAGTTTTCTTTCAGGAGCCTTTGCTCTTATCTTGGTTTGCTTTTCATGTGACTCACCCTGAGCAGACACTGCGAACATCAGCCTCAAGATCAAGATTTTTTTCCCTGCCCTAGTACAAGAGATCAGCCCTTTCTCCATACCCTTTTGCAGCCTGCTGCTCTTTGTTTCAGGAAGGATATGTAGGATACTTCTCCTTTCCAGGTTATTTATAACAGGAGATTCTCTAGAAATATTTTTCCAGACATATTCCAGGCCTAGGATGAGGTATTTGTCTGGGAAACAAAGAGACTGCCCATTTGGTTTCTAGAAAGATAAGGATCACATAGCTTTATAAAAGAACACACTTGCCTAAGGAAATATACTCATTTTATGTGGCACTACCTTTGAATGGAATTATTCCCATTAAGATCACCAGTAATTTAGGAGTAAGAGGCCTCACTATCTTGCACTTATTTCCATGTCAGATGTGCTCAGTATATAAGTGTTGAGGAAAGGTGGGACTTTATTACTCCTAATAAAATGCAAGGAAAGTAAGTTTCTGCTGGCCAGATTAGATCCTTGGGAATAGCTATGCAAACCTACAGTAGGCAGAAGTTTGTGGCTCAGCTGCCCAAGCTGGCTTCAGCTCAGCAAACAGGTCTGATACAGGATCTGAGTGCTACCTGGCTATTAAATGATGGCAGCAGACGGGACTGGGAATAAACTCTGAGCAGCACAAGCAGAGAGCAGCCACAGCATCAGTGAATAGAGCCAGACAAGATTTTATCTCTTACAGAATCATTTCTCCAGGCTGAATTGCACGTTGAAGGCCCAATCCTGGACACTCTTGCAGTGAGAACTGAGTATGAAATTGGTTATCTACTCAAAATGCAAAGGATGTCGAAAGGCCACAGGGACACGGGCAGAAGAACAGAGGAAAAGGTTGTATTAGCTAAGATGATGCTGCAATAACTGTTGGTTCTCGGACCCTACATGGGTTTATGTTATTTATCAATGGACTCTATATTTAGCAAACGTAAGACCAGAGTGTGGAGCAGCCCCTGCTCTTTGCAGGTGAAGGGGCTCTCCGGAGGGGAGCTGGGGGCTGGCAGAGGCTGGCACAGCTCTGAGAGCTCCGCGGTAGCTGCTCGTACAAGGCAGGGGTCATTTCTCCAGCATACTGAGTCATTGAAGAAAGGAGACAGAATCTTACCCAATTTCCGAAAGCAGAAGAGCTCTAAGCTCTCTTGTGATGAAACAAGCGCTGGTAGAGCACATGCTGTTATGTAGCAGGCAGGGAGGCCACTTGAGACACATCCAGGAGGTCTTCGTGTGAGCAGCAGTAAAGGACTCTTCAGAGGCTGAAACTGCTGGTGTTGAGCAGGGAAGGCACAGTGCAGCTGGAGAGCTGCAAATTAATGTATGATGTGAGCTTTAAGGCAGAGGAGATGAGGAAATCAATGACCCAGACAGAAGGGGAGATAGTGCCAGATGAAGCTCAATGACGACATTTCCAGGCAATTTGTTCACACTGCTGGGTGAGCTGCTTGGGGAGAGATGGAACAGATTAGAGATGACTACTTGGCCCAAGAGCAGGACTGTGAGATCCACAGTTGCAAGGGCCTCGGTGGCTGTGCTACCTCCATGCAGGAATATTAATAACTGATTCTCTTAACTATCAAAGCATTAGCTCCAGCTGATTTTACCATTTCTGCACGTAAAAAGGCAATTATTTTCCCTCTGAGGGATTTAATCTGAGGGATGTACAATGTTACAGTCAGTTACGTGTTCACTCACGAATACAGTCTGGTGAAAAAGGCAGGCTCACAGGGGAATTGGAACCTTACGTGACACATGTCAATCACAACACTAACAAAATCTAGCTATGAAAATCTTATTCTAAGAAATACTGTAATTGCCGTTTTACTGGAAAGAGAATGACAAGGGCTTCTTATGTCGTGATGGCAGTCCAAAAGCAGTTGCAGGGCCCTAACCTGCAGAAACCTGACATTGAACAGGAAGAAAAACTGGCTAATCTATCTATTAGGAGGTTTCTGGTTGGACACTTGCCACACGCCAAGGGCTAAGGCAACAGAATTAAGCATGGGAGAAAGGCAAGTGGCCTGGACACTGGCTGCGTGCTGTGAGGCATGAACGCGGGAGATGGCAAGTGGGAAGCGAGGTTATTTCTTAGCATTGCTTCAGTTTTTATGATTTCAGTCCCACACATACAAGAGAGCTTATCGACTTGGAGTGCTTGAGCTTTGGGCAGGTCAGTTCAAGCACCACATCTGAGACGCAGCACCACGGTACTCTGGAGCACGCTGTGTCTTAGCCTGCAACTCCAACTACAAAGCAGACATTGAGAAATACTATATGGGGAGAGCTGTAGCAGCTGCAGTTGGTGGTGGCCTTGTCCTGCTCTTCTCTGTCACCTCCCTACAAGTTATTTATTGTTCCCTAGGCTCCTTTCAACCATCTTATCCAGTGACTTTATACATCTTTTGGGCTGCTTCAATATGGTTGGAGAGATGATTACTCCAAGAGAAGATGCAAGACAGGCTCCGCATGGAGACTAAGTCACACTAGAGCACAGACCTGGGATTTCCCAGCTGTCTGTCCTTGCACCTGGAGCTTATTTCTGCTTCTGCTACAAACAGGCCACAGATCTATGTGCAGCAAGTCCTGTGTGCGGGCAACTCTCTGCCCATGTGCTCTGGAACTGCCAGGGTTAGTCTGTCCTGCCATTTACTGAGGGCAATACCTTAATAAAGTAGTGGAGCTTGTAGTGCTTGTCAAACCTACACTGGGGCAGGGACCCTGCTCTCTACTTGACCTTATTGGCTTGTATACAGAGCAGAATGCTGTAAACAGAGCTATAAATACTCCTGTGCCCACTGCATGCTCGAGGTCAGAGCAGATGAGCATAGCAATTCATTCTGGTTTTAAAAATAAGCTATGAATCAATGCATTCATTGCAGGCTGAGTATCCCTGGAATGAGGCTGACGGTGCTGCTCCAAAACACTGGCATGCTAGGCGAGAGCACTGTAGAAAACAAGGTACGTGGTAGGGAACAACACAGAGGAGGGCACAGAGCAGTCTGGGCTCTGAAACCCACCTCTAGCAAGAAGTAATTTAGCAGGACACCTGGATGCCAAACCTGGAAATACCTGTCGGCTCAAGGAAGTATTTATAACCCTCTGAACGGCACTGACCTGTTGGGTTACATCTCAGATCTCTCTGCTGCATCTCAGCCTCTGCGCTCTCCATGCGAAACTCACTTCATCAGCTGGTAGCCAAGGAAGCAGGACAGGCGAGAGGAATGAGAGCTGACCTGGAGCTGGAAAGCCGAACCTCAGCCACAGGCAGAGCAGCACGACCTCACTGCCAGCACATCAGTGACCACCCTGCAAGCCCAGGGAACGCAGTCAAGAAGGCAGGCTGCATCCTACTCAACATTGCCAAGAGCAAATGCTAATGTTTCAGATTTCTTCAAGCCCAAACTCCCTACACAGGGAAAAGGCTTTGGGTCCAGAATCCAGATTTATATTAATCCAGCCTTAGCCAAGCATGTGAATGAAGGTCCATCCTCCCCACATCCTTTATGGGAAAGCCCTGTACTTCCACCTAGAAGTGATGCACCCTCTGAACCCACCTTGGATGTCCCTTGCAGGCAGACACTTCTCTGATTTCTGAAAGACAGTTTTATGTGGAAAGAACAACCATCTCTGGTAAATTCTTGATGCTACTGTCCCAAAGACCACGATTGCCAATATTTTTGTAGAAAAGCATTTCAGAGAGACTCTCCCTTGGATTCTCTTTCCGATTCATATTGCTCTTCTCCCCCTACTTACCAACTTTACAAACATTTCTGTGGCTGAACAACATTTTTGGTCCACTGCCTGTTGCAATCAAGGAAAACCTTTCTATTGACTTCAGGGACAGTCAGGTCCAGCTATTAGTGAAACATAAAAGCATTTGAACCCCACATTACTGTGACTGTGTGTGTAAGTGGCATTACTTCCCTCCTCCTGTGGTTGCTCATGAGATCAGGACACAAAGGCAGCCTGTCTTTTGGGAGCCTTCTTTCCTTTAGAAGCCTGTTTGCCTTTCTATCTCATAATGACAGTGAGAAATCCTTAAGGGTTTTCTAACTCCCATTCCCCAGCAGAGAGCCCCAGCAGGCAAAGGCTTTGTCAGGCAGCATATTAATGAAACAGAAAACATGACCTGAATTTTTATAGCTTGTACTTAGCAGGTCATTTACTTGTCATGAAAAGGGACATTTTGCATTGGTTGCCAATAATAGCTTCAGAAAAGCAAGCACTTAGCTCTCATGTTTAATTCCCATGAGGAGGAAGGGCAAGAGGAGACCCAGAGCTGCTCCCTTTCCTCCACCCCACGCAGAGATATTCAAACTATGCAGAGCACTCTCCTAAAATTTAGTTGCAGGAACGGGAGTGCTTGTGTGACACTGGTAGTGAAGGCCACACACGCGGTCAAGCTGAGCCCCAGATCCCAACAGAGAAGGGTTTCTCATCCTCATATCCCATGCAGCATCTGCCCAGCTGAGCAGCTCTTTGCAGAGCAGAGCTTGCCATTTTCCTGGCAGGCCTGCGCTGTTCTGGCTGGTCAAGTTAGCTCTCCAGGTCAAGGCTGAGTCACCAGACCCAGGCTAAAACTGTAATACAAAAAAGCCCTAGTTGTGGGGTGATTTTCACAAGCTGCATGGTCCTCTTTAAGCAAGGGGAAGAGTGAGGCATGCAAACGCCCTCAGAGATAAGGAAGATGTTCTTAAACAGTCTCTGTGTCCAAACTAGTACATGTGCCAGGTGCAAGGCTGAACTGGGCGCATGAGCAGTCCAGGCCTGTGCCAAACCTGAGCCATTAGATGAAGAGGTGATGAGCACTTTCAGTCTCTACAGAAGGGACACAAGGGCCCTTCACCTCTCCATGACCAGGTAAGCTTCAAATGATTGAAGGGGTTGGGATGAACCTCCTCACAGGACCTTTGAGCATCTTTAGCAGCTCTTGCACTGGCCAAGAGGTGAACAAAACTTTCTCACTAATTCCAAGTACTGCATTTTCAGCTGTGCAGTACTCTCTGTGTCTCATGGAGAAACCTTAAATCTAAGATCAAAAATGTTTATGATTTCCACTCTTTAAATGGGAGAAACTTCAGATTTCCATAGAAAACCCTAGAGACTAGATAATCTCTGTTTGGTACAGACTGCTTTGTTTTCCTCCCAGTGTGTCAATGTTTTGGCTCAGCCTTGCACTTCCTATTGTCCCTGTTGCCATAAACCTCTCCAGCACCTCCTTCTTGATGCTTCCAGTTAGCCGAGCCCCTTCCAAAGAAGCACACTAAAGACTGACAAAGAAAAAGAAAGCAACACTGTGATACTGTTTCCAGCTCTTTCATCATACTCTTTCATGAGCTCTGTGTACATCCAATATCGTCTCCCCATCCTTAGACCCCTTTCTGTGATACTATAGGATGTGAACATTTGTGCATTGTGCAACGTGACGGGACTCCTAGGCAAGGTCATAGACTCCTGGAAATGTATGTTGGAAGGGACCTGTGGAGGTATCTAGTCCGGTCTCCTGCTCAAATTAGGAGTTATTGCCAACACTAGACCAGCCAGCTGCGGTTTTGAGCCCAGACAACATCTGTAGTGCCGTAATTACTGACAGCTGTACTTTCCCATTTGTGAATTATGTGACTGTTGGTCAATGTCAACAAAATTGAGTCACAATATTATTCTGTTAATTCCAGCTTACTTCTGTCTAAGTCTTACTGTCATCTGCACTATTAGTCAAGTCAGGGATCCCAACTAAGATCACATGCCCATTTTTCTGGAGGGCATATAAAACTGAAGGCAGTGTTTTTATGCCCTCACCGGTTAGTAGTACCTTAGTCCATCACTGATCATCAGGGTGGTTGTTGAATAGCCCTTTGCTCCAAAGAGCCAGGTTTTCGAACACTGTCCTCACCAAGAAGCAGGCCCTGCCCTCAAGAGCTGAAGCTGACCAAGTGTAGGTGAGGACATGACTGCACAAGGTAGGAGCCAGGAGTGCTGACACGATGCTGCTCTGACTCATGTAGGTCCACACCCTTCATCATGCATTTATGTCCCTGAGGTACAAACCCACACATCTGTCGGGTTGGTCTGACTGATGCCTTTCACACACGAGCCATCGAACTGCCAGACCTACCCTTGTGCAGGGTCTTTAAGACCCTGGTATCCAACTCTATTCACCAGGGCAGGATCATTGAATTACTGAGTGCACTCAGTACAGGATATTTAATAAGGGCATGAAAAAGCTACTGAGAAACAGAGAGCATGACCCTGCTTCTGCTAAACCAGTTTAATTTTAAAATAAAAAACTCTGAAGAAAAATTCAAAGGGACCTGAAAACATGGATAGCATGGCTCATCAGATTAATTACAGGACAGAGTGCATTTCAAATATTGATCTGGGTCTGGAAAGGATTTAATAAGATTAGTTAGGAGTTACTAGCACAAGATGGAGATATTCATCTAGTTCATAGCTTTGCTGAAGTCAGGGTACTTACACTAGACAGAAGTGCAGCCCTTTGAAATCCCTAAGCAGAAACTACCACGAGCTTTACAAACATCAGTAAATCAAGCCTCAGAGGAACTGTTATCTCATTTCACATATGGGAAATGGGAAAACAAAGGCTCTTTGCCCCACAGTTTTAAAGGTGGCTGATGGGAAACCTTCAAGCACAGCAAATTTTAGGAGACAACTTACTCTCAGCTCGGTATATCTGCTAGGCATTAGATGAGATCACAAACAAACTTTTACTCCTTACTGAAAAAAAGGACTGTCTTGAAATGGAAAGTAACTAAAATTGCCATCATGGTTGTTACAAGTTTGCTCCTTTTTCTGTGCTTCTTGAAAGGGAGTTGAGTTTAGAACCATTTCAAAGACAGACTAATGATTTCAGCCTGAAGAGTCACTGCTCGCCCAGCATTCAGGCAACGCGTGGAGACCTTATGCGGATGCTGCTTGGGTTGTGCTACTCTTCACATTTCTTCTGCTTGCTTCCAAGTTCTGATAAAAATTTCTTTTTGGAGGGAAATCAATGATATGTTGCCTGAGTGAGCAAGGACTCAGCCTTCTCTCCCCATCCCCTTGCTCACCAGGCCTGGGTGGTGTTTATGGAAAGCGCATATTTTTACAAATATCTCTGCAAGAAGCAAAGCTGAGGGTTGCTGAACTTCAGTGGAAGTCTCCTGAGGAAGGCTTCTAATTCTCTAAGAACCCCTGCTTGAATATAGTTGCATGGACACATGCAAAGTTGCTTGCACCTCAGCATATTGCTAATCTGAAATCCATTTGGATAAAGGATGTTGCTTGCACAGGTTTTGATACTCTGAGGATACAATCTTTTGAATTCTGTGACAGTCTGGGTTCCAAGGGACGATCCAAAGGGTGTCCCTGAAGGAGCATGTGGGAGTTGTTTGTACTGACAAAAAGTGAATTTGATCTACAGAGATGCTTCATCATGCTCCGATAATTCAGATTACATGCTAAGTGAATCCCTGGCCGCCTTTCTGTTGAGAGCGTGTCACCAAGATTTCCAGTATCCCGTATCAGCCATGCCCCTTTAGAAAAGAGAAGCTGCCAGCTCATTTAAAAAGCAGCTGTCAAGTAATGTCAGGTTTTACTCAGACCCCAGCCAAGATCCAAATCAGCAAGACTAGATATAAAAGGCTCTGAAGTGGGCTACTAGCTGGGACCTATCCATCCTCCTCAGCTCATGTAATCTATGTAGATTAATAATTATCTAATTATCTATGTAGAATCTATACGAAATCTAAAATCTCATGTAATAGTGAGCAGTTACATGATTTGAGAGCCCGAGCAGCATTTCTCAAGCAGAGAAGCCACAGAAAAAAAAAAAAAAAAAAGTCCAAGTGTCATGATTTGAGACATTTGAGGAAATATCCCAACAGAGTATGAGGAAAATTCAGTAACTTGCAGAAAGAAACTAAATCCTGGGACAGAGTGGCAAGGGGTCCTAGTTCACCCATGGGTTGTGGAAAGCAGTCTGGGCCATTCTTGAGAGATTTTCCTTTCTTGTGCCACTAGACAATGGCATAAGCAATTGAGTGCATTGCATCATTGCCTAGAAGTGGAGATCCACTAACAGGAGTGGGAAATATGAGACTTAAGATAAGATGGTCTTGACGTATGATAGTATGCAGGTGTCGAGTTTTAAAGTGTTGCAATTAAAAGAAAAACCTCTGAGGAAAGCAGAAAGTGACACAGCAGAGTGAAAATACTCTTGTAAATGTACTTGGAAGAGTACAGACTCAGATACAGAATAAAGGGTTTTAAGGAGCTGACACATCACGTGCACATCAGTAATCAGAAAAACCCTACAAATAAACGTAAGCGTTCCTTTGCAACTTGTACTTTTCTTTGGGAGTAAAGAAAGAAAAAAAAAAAGACTGTCTCTCAATTGTATGGGGGGGGGAGGGGATCTGATTGTGTTCGTCACTTAGGAAATTAAGCTAACAAGGGATTTAGATTTGAAAGGAAGAAAGACGATCCTCTTTGCTTTCAGATTAAATACCTAACAATGGCACTTCTTCCTGGAGTGCTTAAAATCTGTGGAAGTGCTCACAACTACACTAAATTCACAGGAGTTAGATCTCCGAGGCTGAGGCTGCAGGGGCTGGCTGAACACCAGCGGTTGGGTTCCCTCTCCTCCCCAAAAACCCCTCTCTCCTCCTCCCACTCCCTTTTTCAGCTTTGATGTGAAATCACCGTTTCCAGGATGTGTTCTTGGAAGCTCACAATCTGATTTTGGGGGAAATCCTCCCTCCGTGATAAGCTGTTTCCATGGGGATTAAGTATTTCAGTTTCATTTTTGTGCTGGGAGCTTCATTAGAAGATTCACGCACCAGTTTTCACGCCACTAAAAAGATAAGGAAAATATCACCATGACAGAGGTCAATTTATACTCCCTCCATACAGAAGATATGGAGTAGTGTTAAGTATGGCCTATCAAAGATGCCTGATTCTGCATGAAAACTCCGAACGTTTTCTCATTATGGAATAATCTCAATATACAAATCAATGAGAAATACCAAGAGATCAATCTGAATAGCTTCAAGTCTCCCAGTCCCTACTAGCATTCCAAGAGAGGCAACAGAAAAAATAACCCCCTAAACACAATCTGTCTGGAGAGTAAACTGGGGAAACAGGTAGTAATAACATACCTAGCTAGGGATATCTCATTTTCTTTTTATTGTACTAACAATAACTGGCCCCAACCTGAATTCTGCAGGTATGCAAGATTCCTAGTGAAGACACCAAGAGTTTACTGGGGCCAGGAGAGGAGGGAAGCCTCTCAGTTGCACCTTTGATATCTGGAGACACTCCACCTGTGCCTGGAAAGGATAAAACATCTTGTCCATATCCTTTTATACTGATGGAAAAGCCCCTAAGTTGTACATAATTTAGCAGTGTCACTTCACTGATAAAAAATACATCTTTGATGCAGTTTTTCCTCTGCTTAAAACCCACTCATAAAAGCAAAGCATCCCATTTCATTATAGACTACTTAGTCATATCTCCTGACTGCAAAACAGGTATTTGCATGGCTTGGCAGGGCATTGGCTCTGCTCCATACCTGCCTGTTTGCACTAGTCTGAATTACCACTAGATTCTCACAGCTTGGGTGCCTCCTTCACACCTTCCCAAACTTGGTCACTGAAACCAGTTGAGAGGTCTTCGGGGTAAACTCTCCTTTGCTTTTGTCTCCTCAGATGGTCTGAGAAGTCTAACTAGCATCCTCCTGCGAGTGGTGTCCCCATCAGGAAGCATGGATCCAAACTGGTCAGGGGCAGAGCCAGAGCAGACACAAGCCAGCCCAGTAAGACCAGGCAACTGAGCCACTCAAGAACCTGAAGCTGAACACTCACTTGGAGCTCGTGATGCTCAAATGGGTCCTTCTTCAATGCAACTCTGCAATGCAAGTGCTATTGCTTGTGCCATTCATATCTGGATGGACTCTGATTAAAGATGATGATGGGAGACACATTCAGACTATAATCAGGACTTGAAGGATTTGTCGTAGTCCTGGAGCTGGTCAAACAGTGGCCAGAAAAGTTGGGTTTCTTTCCTCCAGAAGTACCATTTTCTGTTGAAAAAGTGTGTGTGTGTGTTGGGGAGGGAACCCTCAAAGCATATTTAATGAAAAATTCTCCTGTTTTGACTAGACACCTGTAACACTTCTAACCCCAACATTTTCCAAGGTGGAAAAAACCACCAAAGTCAACAACAACATCTAGAGACCCTCCTGGCTGTCTTTCTCCCCTCTTTCACATTAAGAGTGGGAAAATAATGAAAGGTGCTTGCAGACATCTGTGATGGTGAGTAACCCATGAGGAAAACGGGACTATGAGAACACAGAAAAGACTTATCTTATCCCCTCCCTGCATCTACCCATCTGGGAAGCCAGCTGTGGTGTCTGTCCACCTTTTTGTTGTCAGATAACACCAGCCTTTAAGGTAGTCAGTAAGATACTGGGTTTGGACACTGAAGAGTAAGCAAGTATTACGTGATCTAATTTGAACAGCGAGGAGAATAGACAGGGAGATCCTTGCTTCCAGCTGTTGTGTCATGTGCTGGCTCATTCACTTCGCGATTTATAATTTGTTGCCGGTGAAGCAAACCAGAGCTCCGGCCCATTGCTGCCACATGAAGAGCAATGGGGAAAAGCTGCCTCTGTAGGGCTGCCTGGACACAGACCTTCCCATCGCTCCTTCTAGGATCAGAGCACATTTGTAACGCACCGCTTAAAGGCTGAATTTGACACCGTCTTACCTTTTAAAGAAGTTGTAAACTCACTTCTTTCTATTCAGCAAGTCTCATTACTTTGAAGAAATTTGGTTCTCAAGTTCAGCTTCTAAAATTAATCTCACCATTTCCTCCAACCCCTGTTACCAGCTGGAGTAAAATATCCACGCTGTTTTCTTGATTAAAAGATTGATGCAATCAGCAATGAATGAATAACTGTTCATGAGAGTAGAATTGAAACGATCCCTGATGTGAGCACATGAGCTGTTACAAATTTTTTCCATTCTGAGCTTTCAAAATAATTATAGTAAACCTACATAATTTGGCTTGAGCTTTATTGTATTCCACATCAAATCAAACCCAATAACGGTTATTTCTAAAATAGCAATATTCCTTTGGTACAACTCACCCAGATAGAATCATTTATCTCAGTGGGTTTTCTCCTCTATGGAGAAATGCAGTGTGATTTACAGTTACATGGAAAATTGGCCCCATTGATGCAGTCTTACTGCTGGTACCATGAATAACAGGCTCTGCTGTCAGAGATTCACCTAGTTAAAGAGAGCGGGTATTTCACACCTAATACATTAATGACAGCCCAAGCCTTCCAGCTGCTCTCAGACTACACCCTGGAGAAAGCTGTTTTTTCAGCTCTGGTCCTGATCTTGCACACAAAAGCAGCTCTGCCAACTGGCTCCCAGTAGCCACAAGCTGGATCCTAACAGTTCGTAAGAAAAAGGATCAGGTTAGAGGCCCGTGTCCTGAGATTTGGCTGGACAAAGGAAGGAATCAAGAATTATATAGCAAAGGAGAAAGAACAAATTAAGCTGGATTTAAATAGACTTAAAATGTTGTCAGATACAATTACACAAATTAATGCTTAATTAAACAAAGGTTGGAAGCCCCAGGAAATAATTGGAAGACTTTGGACTGATGAGTATTGAGTTTGGGCACAGGAATGGGAACCGAAGGAGGTAATCCTCTTACTATGCTACTAAATTGTTGGTGGAATTACTGGGTGAAAGTCCAACTCATGAATTGATGCGTTCAAATATTCCCCATTAACAGGAAGTTTACCCTGGCAGGGAATGGCAGTACTTGAGCAACTTGCTGAAATCTGAGGCTGGAAAAATTTCACAAAAGAAATAAAGTATTCTAAACCAAAGTCAGTGTTTGTCATTGGAACAAATCCCTGGTGGAAAGGCTCCCATTTGTGCTTTTGTATGAAGACAAGATGCCTTTGTATAAGATCTGAAAAAAAATTGACCTTAAAATAGGGGAATTTGGTAAAATTAGGATCATCTAAAATACAATGTTGTTCCTTCATGAAAGACTTCAGTTTTGAAATAGGTTTTTGTCTTCCACCAGCTATGGAAGTAAAGCTTTTGGGACACCACAATCCCAAGGACAGAAAAGAAAGATTCTCCATGACAATTAGTATGCCAAAGTCTGGGGCTGATTCGCAATATGGAGCTCTGTCCAAGCTGGTGAAAACTTTTGAATCTCCTTTTTTGCATAATATAAATTCTACAACGACATTTCTTTAAGGTGAGCAACAGTTATCATACTGAAGTGCTCTTTGGGTCAGGAGGGATTCCCAGGGATTTTCAGCTCTGTATCAGGCTCTACACGTGCCATGCTCTACAGGCTTCAGAGGAGCTGAGCCAGGCCCTTGAATGAGGATTACACTGTCTATAAAGCGTGGGTCGCATCCTGAAGCCATTCAAACCCTACAGACATCAGGTCGAGATGCTGCCAGCCCCAAGGTGGGGGTCACAGCCCGAGGAAGGGCTTAATTTCGAAGATGACCCACTTAGTAAAAATGTGGATAATTCGGTGGTATTGGTTTTTAGCCTCTGTCCTTCCTGAAACAAGAGCCCTTCCTTTTTCTGTCTGATCCCAAACATGAGCAAGCGAGGACACTATGTGGAGAGCCCTACGATAGCACCCTCCTGCCCGGGCGGCTTGCGGGTGGCTGTGGGTGCAGGTGGCTCCCCTGCTCAGCGGGAGGCTGGGACGCAATACCTTGGTGGGTGCTGGAGCTGCCCGGGGCCAGACCCAATTGCAAAATGGTCACACAAGTGTTCACACATGCAGCAGTAGCACCGCTGACCCCCACGAGCACACTAAAGACCCTGCTCAAGTTCTGTACAGAATAAATGACAAAGCTTGATCCCCTTTGCTGGTGGCGTAAGCATTATAACCCTCATCCTTCCATGCTCCAAGCCTCGTTTCTTCATACTAGCTCAATGTTAGCTAGCTTAATACTTCAGTTTACTCAGTGTGACATTATAAGACACAGCATTGACTTTTACTTCTCTTCATGAGCGGTGAGGATCACCACCCTGTTATCAGGGAAAGGATTTTTCAGCACCTTCTGGTGATAGGACTGGGAAAGGACCTTGGCATCTGCATCACTTGGGGAAAAAGGTGCCTTATCGTTCACTGGTAACTGGAGCAATGTGATTTTCTAGGAGAAGAATGTGAAGTAATTTACTTAGTTTCTCTGAAAAAAACCCAACCCTGAAATCTATATTGGATACCAGGAAACTGAAACAATACCCTCTTGTCTGACATTTGTAAATACCTGGCTGAAGTATCCTACAGAGATATATATCACCTGTTTCCTTATACCAGTTTTTTAGCTTCTTTGCCACACTGGCTCTTTTCAGTGCAAGCTATGACAAGAACTTTTCTCTAACCTGTCCTGCTGCCATAGATCTGAGCTAGCATAAGAGGTAGAATAATAACAGTCTCAAACTAAACCAAAGTTTTTTCTCCCACACAGTTTTTCCAAGACTACTGTTTGCAAACTGCTAACCATGTCAAAATTAGGTTCCAAAAGACTTTTTTTTTTTTTTTTTTCAGAGAGAGATCTCTGTGGCACATAGGGCATTTGCAACCATGCCACTAAAAATAAGAGCATGGTCTGACAGAGCATTCAGTTGCTCATGTGTTCACAAGTATGCAGGAAAGCTCGCAGCCTTCAGAGCTGCCGCCACACCACCGGCACCCTCGGCTCCCACGTCTGTCAGTCCAGCGTCTGCCGGATGCAATGCACCCTGCTGCTAAGAAGGGGCCAAACCTTTATTTAACAAAAAGCTATGGAAGATCAAGGAGGAAAATCCCTGGGTTCTGCGAGGGCCACCTCAGCTACCAGAGACTTCATGGCCCGCTCCTGCAGGCACTCGGGCTGTCACCGCCACCCAGCTCCTTCCTCTCAGGAAGACATCTGTTAGGAGGCCAGCTTGTGAAACATTTATTCTGCATCAATGGCACATACTGCGCACTTTTCTCTCCCATGGTATAAAAAATGCAGCATACCTCCCTGCCTTCCGTTAAAGGGAACGTCTTTGCAGTTAGCTGGTTAACCTTTTCTTCCCTACTCTCTGCTTGAAGTTGACTCCCTGTTGCTTTACTTTGATTCAGAAGGAACCCCAGTGCTTAAGGCAACTTGCAGTAGCAGAGCACTTCTGTTGGATGAACTTCCTTCAGAAATGACTGGGCTGGTAGGGATTTCTGGGAGCAATGAAGCAGTGACAAGGACACTAAAAGTCTTTGACTGAAGCCTGGGTCATACCTAGGTCCTTTGGAGTGTGCTTGGGAGAGGCTGAAGGAAGGTGAAGATGTCTTCTCTTGGGCTTCTCTGAAATGCTGTTCATCCTGGATCCATCTTACTATCAGTAGGATGAGGCACCAACATTTGTCATTCTGCATTTCCCCTCTAAAAGGGAGATTAGATGAAGGACCCAAGATCTGTACAGGGAGTTGCTAGGTGGGATGTGGCCAGGTCCCACTAGATCAGCAGCACAAGCCATTGCTGACAGAAAGCAGGTTCTGGTGGGTTGAAAGGCTGTAGTTCACCAACTGAAGGCTGAATGGTTGTGCATGAGATGCAAGAAGAGGTTATAGGCCATCCAGTGTTTGCAAGATGATTTTTATGGGTGAGGAAGCTTACCTAAATTCTGCTCTGCCAATTTCTAATCTAGCTGGAACTTGCTATCCTAATGTCTCAGGTCCCATCTTTGAATGGGGCAAAATACTAGTTAGCCACTGTATTAAGGACCCTCGATGGAAAGGAAACTGCCAGGTGCTGCAAACATGGAGCGCACAGAAGTCATCCCTGTCTGGGATACTTTGAGTGAGAATTGCCTTGGTCAAGGACAATCTCATATTACATGACTGCACACTAGTAGCACACTCATATTACATGACTGCAGTGAAGGATGAGAAGCACTTCCCATTGTAAGATTAAAATGTAATAGCCCGTTGATAACTGTACGCTAGTTACTTCCATGGTGCTGTGCCACGGAACAGATCTGAAATTGCTGAAGGGAAACCATGCATCTGTAAAGCAGGAGCCACGTAGTGAGCAAACATCTCCTCACTGCCAGAATCAAAGCAGTACTGTCCTCCAGGTATGAGATAGAAAGTCAAAAGAGAAGCACCTTCATCCAGATATAAATTTAAAAGCTAAAAGTAAGACTCATATGGCTTGTAGCACTCAGACTTGTTCATATTTAAGAATTAGGCATTTTTTCCCCAAGCAGTTTCTAACCAATAATCCATTAATTATTTGGGGCTATCAAGTGCTAATTTAGATGAAACTTAACACTTATTTTACCACTAATAATTATAGTGCTATTACAGCTCTCTTGACCCTTGGACACAAACTAAAAGCAAAATCCAAAAGGCTAAAGAGCTTGAAAAACATTTTTTATTTTTTTATTCCCCAGCCCCTCGGATAACATATAAAGTTTTTAAAACAGCCACAGCAAAACTTCCTGAGTGCTGGGATGGTGAAACAATAGATTCGGCTCCTACTTTGAAAAGCGATGTCTGCAGTACAGACTGCAGCTGACTGAACTCACTCGGCAGAGTGGTGCTCAGAAGGGCTGGGCAGGGGGGTGGGATGGGAGCTTCAACACCTCAATCGGATTTGCTGAGGTGGAAGTGAACCAGCCATGTTTTGTGCAAAGGAATCTGCAATTCAAACAGGAAGGAAAATTCTCTTTCATCACAAACTTCAAAGTGGTTTCCAGTAGTCTCATTGACTGGCTTATTGATTCTGCCTTTTGTTCTCCGAGAAGGGAAAAAAAAAACTCCAAGAGAGGTAGCTTGTCTTAAGAAACAAAAGGCTGTACTATGGGTCTCATTTAAATTCTCTGTGATTATTCATTATTTGGCAGCTTGTTTCAAGGCATCTCTTCAGCTATTTTACATGCCTTCATTTCTAATGCTATCCACAATTATCCTGTAAGGTCCTGTTCCCCTAACTCAAAGCTTTGCCCTTGCAATAGAATTCAAAGGAGCCTTTCTGTGATTCTTAAATGTTTTAACAGCAAACTCCGATGGGTGGCTGTAAGTACAACATACTCGTGCCAGCCCTCTGCATCCTGCTGCCTTTCATGCAGCCCGGAGACAGCTTGTTCAGGTGTGCACAGGGCATGAAGAAAAGGGCGCTCAGTAGATGCAGGGAAGATCATGAACATCTTCCCCTCCTCATGCTCTGCAGAACGGTCTCCAGCTCTACTGGGTACCCAGCTGTAAGTTCACCATTCTCTTGCCTCTCAAATGCAACAGAGGTGTAGCTGGGAGAGTTCAAGCAGGCAGCCCTTAGGTAAGCGTGACAGCATCTCCTGCCTTTTCCAATATCCTCCTCATCTGGCCCAGACATTGGAATAGATTTATGATTATCCCACTTGACCCAAAAGAACAATGTCATCTGTAGATTTTTTTTTTTTTTTTAATTTATTGCTACTTTCAGGGCCGGAGGAATTCCCACTTCGTGTATGCAGGGAGATGAGTATAAGGGTAAGTTTTCTACCCATGTGTTGCATGTAGAATGATAATTTATTCAACAAGTGTCCAGGAGAATTTTAAAACAAGAGATGGTGTTTTGGTCCAAAGAGGTACCCAACAGTGTTACCTTCAGATCACATTCAATGCTTATGAGAGTAGTGGAGAAGTGACTTGGAAGGGCAAGGCAGCTCCTGAGAAGTATCTGCTCCCACTACAATCTGAGATCATCTTTGATAGTTAAGTAGATTTATTAAAACTGTCAATACAGAGGAGTTTTGTGAATGACAGTTGTAAATTTTGTTCAGTGGCAGCTTCTTTAACTAGGATCTCCTATGACAACTCAAATATCTTCATATTCCTAGTCATTAAATAAGGTGTCATGTGTCCCATTGCCACCCCCCCACCCCCCCCGCAATTCATTCCAAGCTTTCCATTAGGAACTGACTCTACATTCAGCCTGTGGTGACTAAAGTAGGTGCATGAAGAACCTAATTGTACACTGCTTTGGAAATTATAGGAGCCAACTGTAAGACTGACCCCTCAACCCTATACCTGGTTTAGGACAATATTGTCTGACTGAGGCTTGAGTTCAAGGTCAAGTCTAGTTGCAACAGGTGACAGTTTAGTAAACAAAGCAGTCGGAGGATCATCTTCTCTGGGAAAGGAGAAGAGAGTTGTTAGGCTCTGACAGGTTGGAGATGACATCCCCTACCCCAGCTATTCCCACCCTGAAAGCCACTCAGAGTAGGAAAGTCTCAAAATTTGTGCTCCTAAGTTTGGTTATATTGGCTGTAATTCAAGAAAAATAAGTAGTCAGGAAACTTTCTGTCTAGAATTATTTGATGGCAAGTTTAACTGCAAACTGGCAAGCCTCTGAACTGGCTATCTGCACTGCAGGGCAGCATTCACAGCATGAAGATGAATGCGGAGCCTTGCCAAACCCAACAAGTAGGATGGGTAACAGCTTCAGTGATCACTTTGCCTGCATTTATTAGAGTTTAGCACCACCTAATGTGTAAATGCTTCAACTTCAAGCACTTCCCAGTGCAGGCAGGATGGAAATAGCCTCGCTGGAGCAAGAGAAAGCCTGGGGCATCAGTAATCATTAAATTTTAATCACTTATCTACTCGACTCCTTAACTCTTCCCTTACTAGGGGAGAAGAATTTAAGAAGAGGAGCAGGCAGCTCTGCTGTAAGCACAGCTAGGATGGCCAAGAGGCAGAAGAGCTGGGAGAGCAGGGAGCACAAGCACATTGATGGCGACTGTCCACAGTTCAGACATACAGGGAAAGGTCATTTTTCATTCAGCTGACAGATACAGCTGGGAAGAGTCAGCAGCCTTCTCCCGAACATTTTCATCCTGGGTATTTGACATTTGTAGGCTTATATATGACAGGTGGTCACTCCAGCCAATTCAGGAGCCGCAGCCGGCAAGGGGACCTGGAAAGGCTATCAAGACTGCCCTGAGTCTGGGATCGATATGGGGTCTTCAAAAGGTGCAAGAATTGCCTTAAAATCAACTTTGCAGAGCTTGAAAGATGAAAAAAGTACTCGCATGTCTAAATTAAAGCTGCAAGTGTAATGATTTGCAACACCATGCGGGAGTGTGGGGCTAATTTCCAGAGTCTGCTCAGGAAAGGACTGTTTTAGAATAATTCAGTTGAAGTCTAGTGATATTTCTATGTTTCTAACTTTTCTTTAGCCTCTGAAGAGCTATACTTTGGAAAATATTGCCTCGGGTAATACTTTGGAGAAGTCAAAATGAATGAGTCAATAGATAAACCGTCTTTCCCATTTTTTTTTTTTTTTTTTTTTTTTTTAAAAAAAATGCTGTTACAATTAGGGTACATGGACTACAAGGCTAACTGATAACTTCAGCAAAACAAAGAACGAACCTTAGAAAGGATTTGGGTTTCTGACACGTTTAGATCTAAATACATAGCAGGAGAGAGGGACTGAAGTGCTGCCCAAGTGTGCCAAGGCTCCCCATAGAATACCTGGGGAGAGGTAAATACCTGGAGACACCCACAGCAGGCAGCTCTCCGCCACCTCCCCTTACACACAGCTCCTACCTGCAGCTGAGCATCTCACCCCACCTTACAGAGTACAGACAACAAACTCTTTCTGTACCCATGCTTTGAGCTGTTGGTCATTTCTTAAAGCTTAGCACTCAGGTCACATATGGTGCAAACAAATGTTTTGGCCTCTGGCCTGGCTAGAAGCCACCCTTGGCTACAGAAGCCGTTATTTTCTTAACACACTATATCTAAAAAACGAAGCAGCCCAAAGCTTCCATCTGCCTCTCCCCTGTGACTGGGAGAGGACACAAAGCAGGCCAAGGCGACAGCTGCTTCTTGAAAGATCCCTCAAGGGGTGATGCCAGGATCAGGAAATAAGGCCGTAAGGTAAAAAAATGTCAGGAAAAAGATGAGACCACGTCCTGTCCAGCCTATGTTTATTTTTTCAGAACAACCCATTCAGAAGGCAAGCGCTGTGATACGCAGGCACAGTCTCAGATTCAGTGGCCATCCCTCAGGATGCCAGAATGCTGTTTTCAGTCGTGAAAGCCAGTATCCCACTGCCCAGTCGTGTGTCTTCACTTGCTGCTGTTTCACACAGTCGGGAGCTCAGGCAGCTCAGCACAGCCCAGTGCACCTCTGGAGCATCTGGAGATGGTGTTCTAGCCAGAGCCTCTTCCAGCTAACAGGGATGCCACAGTGCCCATTTACAAAATAAACTCCTTTGGGCTCCCCAAGGTGGCACAAGTCAGCCTTGTCATGATCATGAAGCAGGGTTTTGGTTTAGCTGTGAGTTGAGCCAGGATGAAGAATGGGCTTTCAAATATATATATAGAAAGTCGCAGCCATACTGGGATCATTCTAAGTCAACTTAACAAACGGACCCTGAATAACCCCCCTGAGAGTACCATCCTCCCTCGACCAAGTCTGCTTGCTAGTGAGGTGACTCAAACATAAAAAGAGCACTTCAAAAGAATTGCAAACTAAGGGCTTACAGGGCTATGACTTGTAGCATCTGCATTACTTGGTAAGATTCAGTGACGCGTATTTGTGAGATTTTTCCTCCCAGAATTATTACATTTAGAGGCACCAGAAGCTTTAAAATCAGATGACGTCCAAGATTGTATGCTGAAAAAATAAACCATGTCTATTATATTAGTGCCAACGCTGCAGAATATATGGCATTGTAACAACTGAAAGGGAAGTTTCATCTTTGCCAAGTCTAAAGTCAAGTGATTTTTAGCAGGTAGAAATTAATTAATATCTCTAGAGATCATTATCTCTGTGTGCAGTTATGTTTCCTTATATTCCTATGTCTTTAAAAAGTTTGATTCAACCTAATAGCAGGATAATTCAGGAGTCCCTCAACCATTTAGATCTTGACAGCTCATAATTTTCACCTAGATTCTTATAGATATTTTGGTGTTTAAATGGTCAAATCAGTTCTGATTCACAGCAAGATTTTAAACGAGTTTGCAAGCTACTTTCAGGGACCGGGCTGTTCTGAGCTGCAGTGCTCCGTCTGGACCTTTTAAGTCATTGATTTTGATCACCTTACCAAAGTATATGAGAAAAAATTCTGTGTCTGTATAGACCTTGTCCTAACCAAAAATAATTTTCTGAAGGCTTTGGCATTTCTTGTTTATACCACAGAGAAATCATCATGAAGTTTCAACCTGGGCTGATTTTTTTTTCCTTGTAAAACAGAAGAACTACAAGTGGTTCTATCTCATGAAAAAAGCTTTTGAGCCAACATCCTTTGAAAAAGTTTCATCGCCTATATAGAAACCACTGTAATTTTGTTAGTCTTTTCAATCAACTCTTTAACTACTATCCTTAAAACCCAGGACTGTGGAACACCACTCATCAAGTCAATATTACAGCCAGAACCAAATCAATTAACGGATTTATAATGCAGTATTAGAAAAGCAGTTAAACTACTAGACCGAACAACACTGGGAAAATTCAAGCAGCACAGGACCAGTTCTTACAAACGCACCAGACCAGCTCAGAGCACGTTCTGCTCACCAGCCTAAGACAGCAGGCAAGTCTTTCTATTCTTACTGAAGTTTCACCTTATCAAAGCTTTTTAGTGAAATATTAAACAAGCTCTCAAGAAGTACATTAAAGTTAAGGTGTTACAGGGTACATCAATAGTCTGACACAAGGTTTGCATACTAACTCTGCCTCGCATTTCCCAGCTGGCAGGCTCCAAATCAACCCATGTTCAAAGTCCTGCAAGATACCTCCACGTGTTACTCTGTGCATCATTCTCTGATAGCACAGTCTGCAACTTTTCTTTATCTTACTATAAAAAGGGGCTCCTGTTTTTGTGCAGGAGTATGCACGCTCCCTGCAGATCCCATTACAAGCCTCCTTTTTTTCCCCAAGCATCGTAACCCCAAAAGCACCGCCGCAGCAATCAATACCTCTTGCTCCGACAGCATCCTCTGCGGCCCATGGCTTTCCAACATGTTCTGCCAACGTCATCCCCCAACTAAGCTGAAAATGAAACCAAAAAGGAAAAAGCAGTAAGAATGGCAAAATCGACGTACTAAGGACTGTGACATACACCTAAGTCATTTAATGCTACGGTCTCCTACTGACGGAATGATTTGCCTCAGAGCTTGTTTGCCCCATTGAGCTCCTTCCTGTTAAGTCCTCCCTGTGCTTGAGGCACCCTCCAAGAGTAACATAAGGTGAAGCTAACAGAGATGTGACGGTCTATTAAGCCCTCTTTAATCAGTGTGGTATTACACAACTCACAAAAGAATTTAATATAATGGTGCAATTGAGAGGAAATCTGTAGAGAAACATATGACCTCTCTACATTGCTGCTTTGGAAAAAGAAAGAGGGAGGGGGATACCATATGAACTGGATTAATGCCTCCTTCCCCCAGAGCGCGTTATCAGTTTTTTCCTTCAGAATGAGACAGAGTACTGCAAAGCCCTAGCGTGATGGGGAAGCTCATGCCAGACGTATGACGCTCATACAAGAGCAGGATTATTATTGCATATCTTCTCTTGTAATTTAAATGTATTCCAGATCAATTCCCCAAAAGTTTGAAATTCCAGCTTCTTCCAACACACGGAAATCCAAGTATTCTCCTTAAAGAAAAGAACTCATGTGATCTTTTGTGTAAGGCTTTTGTTCTCACCTTGCATCAAAAGGGAGCCTGGAATGGAGACAAATCAAAGAGACACTTCCCATTTATGTTATGACTGTAGATGCAATTTAAGATGAAATTATGCAGGCACAAAATTGTGCTCATCTTAGTCTCTGTACAAGAGATGGAAAATTAGGATAACCAAGGTTAAGAACAGCCACCATGACTGCAGTTCAGCCCAACTGATCTTTGAATTGCGGACAGTGGCTGGAGACTGGAAATCTTGTTAGTTCACGTGGCTACAGCCCGGCTTGCGGGGAGATAAACCTGCCCATTGCTGCCCCTTCAGTCTGATCAGGTGGAAAGTAAGAGCCGATGGCTTTAGCATTTATTTCCTTGCTATTGTGACTAGCATTACCAGTAACTCTTATAATTAGTATATTTGGCACATGGAAAATGGTACCAGAATAATCTGACCCTAATACTGCCTTCAGTGAAACCTAGTGTCACTTTGATTTTGGGGGCTGGAAGGTTTAACTGAAGGCAGAAGTTGGCTTTGCCTCTGTATAAGTGAAATAAATTCAAAGGTGTAGTCGTCTTCCCCCCCCACTTCCCC
>JMFS01084150.1:0-11262 GCA_000699545.1 Podiceps cristatus
TTGGCCCCGGCCGGCGCTTCCTGTGTTGTGATTTGAAGCGCGGGGCGGCCTGCGGGAAGGGCCGGGCTCGCTCCCGAGAAGGGGCCTGGCCAGCAATTGAGGGATCCTGCCTGCAACGCACCCAGCCCTTCTACTATTTAACTGCTAGTGGGAAGAAAAATAAATAAATTTTTTTAAAAAAATGCATTTTTTAAAAGTGCTTGCAGGCCTCAGCTGAAAAGAGGAGCCAAGCATAAAAGAGTCTTTCTTTGCATACATAAAAGCATCAAGCCAGCCTGGAAAGCTCTCATTTAAAAAGACAGAAGCTTTTAAAAACCACTATTTTAAAAGTCATTTAATTTTAATTTAAAATTTGTAACATTTTATTTCTCAGTTATTAACAGTTCAGAGACAGAAAAAGTCTTGCTTCCCTGGAGATCAAAATAATAAGACTATCAAAAGCTAGAGCTCTCGCTGGTGCTTTGGACCAACCCTGGAGCACCTACCTCTGAGCTCCTGTTAGGACAGGACTGTGTGTGACAGCAGAGAAGGCCATTAGTCCTCACCAAAAAAAAAAAAAGCAGTATAAATCTTTTCAGAATTAGAATTATTTATTGAAAATTGATTCTAGTTTCAGGATGCGTGTCTAAGACAAAGCTGCTGTTGCCCTCAGCTGTCTGCGGTTCACAGGCTGGAACGTGAAGCTGTCACCACTTCGGCCAGGTCAGCTACATCTAATTTTTCTAGGCTGACCTCTTACAAACAGACTTTGGTGCCAATGCAAGAGTTCTCTGACAAAGCAGGACTTCAAGCTATAGGCCTGTAGCAGTTACACAGACCTTGATAAATCTTTACATCCAGATTCTACAAAAAGACGCTTTAAGGATTTTTTAAAAAGAAACTCTCCAAGGCTCTGCACAGCATGTTTTTGCAGAGCATGAAGATCCAGTTCTTAACGTGCTGTACAGCAGCTGCATTGAAAATTAGTTGCCCAAATACTTTACCAAAGTTGGTTTTTTTTTTTGGTTTTTTTGGTTGATTGGTTTGGTTTGGTTTTCAAATTGTCAGGAGAGCAAGATTTTTCAAATAACAGCTAAGGAAACTGATAAATAGCAGAAGAATATCTAATTCATGAAATGGACACAACTGAATGGGAACCAGTTAAAATAGCCTTTACTACATTTTTCAACATGATTTCAGTTTTACTTACATGTCTTGGATCTTCAGGATTTACAGAAGCAAGAGAACTCTGCAAGTCTTCAAGCTCTTTCTGCTTCTTCCCTATTTCTCTTTTCTGTTTCTCAATTTGTTTTTCCAGTTCTAAAGCTTCCTTGTGTAGCTGGTGCAGGATTTGTATCTTTTCACTCAATTGTTGTTCAAGACCTTCCCTGCTGGCCTGTAGTATCTGGAGATAGCGTTAGGAGGTTGGGTTAAACAGTTTAATTGGAAATACACAGCTGATTGAGAACATTTTTCAAAGTTAAATCAGACTGCTAGTTTAGCCTAACAGGTTGCCTAAAAGTTATCTATTAATTGGTTTGAATCATCTTTGTTTTTCTTAAGACAAACACTCTCATGATTTTCTCAAAAAGATATTTTGCTTATGGTAACTAGAAATTTCCTAACCTTAGTCTACCATACCAGGAAACACTAGAACCCTCATTTTGACCATCATCGTAAAGCGTTTTGTTTTCACACAAGACTTAGTCTCTTGTACAATCCTTCTTGCAGTCTTAAGCAGATGGTCTACGATGTCTTTTTTCCCCTCCCGCAGTTACAACTTCTTAAGTTATAATATGGAAGATCTTGGTAATTGACTTTAAGTTTAAAGACTAAGAATATCAGTAAGTTATGACAGTTGATAAAGAAACGGAAGACACAATTTTAGTTTAATGCTGATATGTATGTTTAAATTAATTCTTGATGTCAGTTATGTAGCTACATCGCTTATTATTAGCTGTACAACTAAACCTACACAGTTACAGTCCTTCCTGAAAGGCCTTTACTGATAAATCAGGATATATTCAATTGACACAGTTATATTGAGAGGTTCAGGTAAAGCTTCCTCTTGCGTGAACATTTAGGTCATGTCATCAGCACTGCTTACGATGTTGTGACACCGCTCTGACTACTAAGCCTCTAAGGAGCTATATGCTTACAGTTATTGGAACCAAGAAGACAAACTTTAAATTGAAATCCAAGTCTCCTGCTGCGTAATGCAGTGACCCTTAGCTGTCCACTTATTGCAGGACTCAAATGTATATTTATATTATTCCAATTTTTTCTGGGGAAAGTTAAAAGTCAGCAGCAGCATTCACAAAGAACATGTTTTGATACAATTAACTGCACTACAAGTCTGATAGCTTGTTTATAAGTAAGCTATCTAAAACCTGCGAGATTTTTTTGATGCATAACAAATGGATTTCCATATATACAATGACCCTTTAAAAAGAATGGAGAGAAAAAGTTTTATTTTCTACATTAACACTGCTTCAAACACTTTCCCTTGCTATTCACATAGCGACTTCTTTGCATACTTTTTTCTGAGCCAAAGCATCCTCCAGTTGTTGCAGTTCCCCTGTTACTTTCAAGACTTGTTGCTCTGCATTTTCTATTGCACTTTGCAGTTCGTCTAATCTTCTTTGTGCTGCAGCCAAAAAAAAAAAAAAAAGCAACACACACAATCCCACAGAACGCATTATAATACTCTGTATAACTTTGATATGCATGTTTTCTTTTAACACGTTAAGCAGAATGCATTTTCTTGAAACAGTGGTAATCAAAGCTAATACATTCTGGTTTCTCAAATGTTTGTCTAAAGTTTTTAAGGGACTCTTCTACAATAAAATTAATGCATCAGGTATGAAACCTCCCTAGTATTCTCTTTTCAATAATATTTCATCCTGAGTTATCTTAAAATAATAGCAAAAAAAAATGTAGCAGTTTTGACCCAAAAGTGTCAAGTACAGCATTTCAAAATCGCAACACTTACAACTTTCGACACACTATTGTTATACTATGTCAAATACAAGTCACGCATTTCATCAGTGGAATAAAAATTATAGTATGTATAGCAATGTAGCTTATTTGATAAAAATTAAGGGTTTTTTACCTGAATGAATCTTTTTTTCTTTGCCCTCTAGTAGTTCATCTAGAGTTTGGAGCTGCAGTTTCCTGTGGGAGTCAGCTTCATCCAGCTGCATCTTTCCAGTCTCCACCTGCTGAGCTTTGTGAGCCATGTAGCCTTCTCTTATAAACATATTCCTTTTATACCTGGCCTTCCCAATGTATGGGCTTTCACCAGGTACGTTATCGAGTTCAACATCCTGAAATGTATGAAGCAATATGTCTTTATCTCAGAAGTATGGCTGCAGTCAACTCAGTAATCCACGTTTAACTCTCTCAACAAGCATATAAAGGAAAACCAATTTGAAGTTAGGAGAAAACAGACTACACTTGACTTGCTTGGCCTTAAACTTCTTGTTATTTTATAGTAGAATTGAAAACATATTCATTTTGGGTATGATCAGTTTGTTGCAAATGGGTAAAGTGCACATTTAACGTAACAGTAATATAGATTATACTTAGTCCGTTACATTGTTGCACTTAAAGTTTGCTCAAACATAACTTAAAATAATCATTCGTAGTTGATGATTACTAATCTTTACATTTCTTGTGCAGACACCTTTTGTTCAGGCATCTCTGCAATTTTTTGGCAAGTATGACAGAGGTTAGCTCTACTAGGAGAAAAAAAACAGGAAAAGGACAGAAATTCTAATACTGTTTAACTCAGGAACATTCTGGCTTATGGAATTTCTCCAAGTGAAAGGGCCTCCAAAATTAAGCCAGAAAAAAGGACTATCCTTTGTTTGGTTAATAATCCACTGCTTGTTCACTGACTCTACTTAGCTAAAATATATGCGCATGGATATGTACACTAATATTCAACACATTAAATGTCACTCAGATTCAGTTTAGTTCAAATCTTGTAACTTATGATTTTTAAATGAGATTTTTATATTTTGTAACTAATAACTTTTAATACAGCAGTATCTTCTAGAATAATAGAAAAACTACTAGTTTTCTATTTTCCAAGCTGAAAAGTAAGAGAAACAGCAATGAGAGGATCCATTATTTTAAAGTTATTATTACCTCTGATGGAAAATAATTTAATGGCTCAAATTTCGCATCAATCTTATAAAACGCCAGTTCCTGCTCCAATTCATACTGCTTCTGGCAAGCTCGGGTTAGCTCCATTGTCTTCTGCCTTAACTAATAAACCAGTAAACGAAGTTAAGTTGCACGCACCCAAGTGTCATCATTATCACATATAATTCACTTCAGTAGAGAGCAGGGCAAAGACATTAACTTTGAAACAAAGCTTACATCAGAAAGAGTTAAGATTGTGATATTCTTGATCCAAAACATACCAAGTGCAACTTCATTACAAGATACAATATGATGACTAAGAGTAGACAAGAACCCCACAATTAATATAACACAAACGATCACATGAAAGGCCTTTTAAGTTTATGCACATCGAAAGTTTGAAGATAAATTTGTTGCTAATTTAGGATAAAAAATAATTTGGGTACAGTCCTTTAGCAAAATCTATGCCAAACAACGAAGGTATTTACTGCTACTAATAAGCAGTGAGAACTATTAACACTCATTGTCTGTAAAATAAACATCATCTCAATTGTGAAGTGTATACAGCCTATGAATTTCATTTTAGCTTACTTTAGTTAAGTTTTGAGAGGGGTGGTTTTCTGGGTGTGGGGTTTTTTTTGTTTGTTTTGTTTGTGGTTTTGTTTGGGGTTTTTGGTTTTGTTGGTTTTGTTTTTGGTTGGTTTTTTTTTTTTATAAAGGTCCATCATGTGATTTCTTTTTAAATCAACTTTTCATGCTGAATACCTGAGGGAGAACATGCAGCAAAACTCCAATAGACAGTGGAAAGCAGGACTAATGGAGGAAAAGAAATAGAACAGACTGGAATAAAGGAAAGGCTTAAAGAAAGTTTTTTAAAAGCAATACATGTCATGCAACATGTTTCAGAGAAAAGGAAAAAACAAACAAAGAAAAAAAAAATCAAGGAAATTGTATCCAAAACCCACAGTGAATATAAAGCCTCACTGGAACACTTTATAGAAATGTTCCTACTTTAGCAAACATGCAAATAAATCCTAGATATAAAAATAACCATGCAACCCAGGAACACAGTGGGGCTACCTTTAGTGAGGAATAAAGGCTCTGCGGAAAGGGAACTGTGACAAACCAATACACCAGCTAAAGGAAGAAAGAAGCAAGCAGAGTTTGTCATCCAGAGGATAAGAGTGGGTTAAGTTGCAAAATATATGCTGCTAAATCTCACTATACTGAAAACTCCATTTTGGAAATAGGCTGCTGGTTAGTGTGTGCGTTCACAGAAGAAACAGCTATAGAGATATTAGCTATAGAGATTCTGAAGAATAAAACTTTAGAGGACAAATCTAAGAAGGAAGATAAAAGCCATATATTAAGTTCCCATCAGGTCACTCACAACCAAGCACCCTCAAGTCAACAGGACTTTTTCCAGGATCACCACGCAAACCTTGCATTTTGCAGCTACCAATGAAAGATACTTGTCAAACATAAGATTTTAGGATGATGTGAATAAAGTACAAGTAAACTAATGGATGTGACCCAAAATAATAATTAAGGGATATTAATGACATAACTTGTACGCACACCTTGTTTTTATAAAAGCATTTTATCTTTTCCCTTATTGCAGCAGCACTTTAAAGTCCAAACAATGCAGGCGATTCAGTAGGTCGGCAATTTAGCAGCTAGAGGATATGTAACCTTTCATCAATTGACAAGATTTTAAACAAGCAAACAGAAAATTACTAGAGACAAACAAGTTACTATAAACTCTAAATTACAAGAGTGATACCAACTGCTAGTTCAATATACTTACTTTTTCCACAGAAAGAATATTGAAGAACTACTGGTCAAGGAATATTCACTCTCTAAAAAAAATTTGAAGTGCCTAAGTTTTGTCTCTCAATTTTAATCATAAATCTCCAGCCATTTGAACTCCTCCATCGACAACTGTTTCTGACAAGAAAACTATTCCAAATATTTACTTGGTGCAAGTGATTATCTTACCAATTCATTTTTGGTGTCCAGATCCCTTTGTAGGTCTTCATAGCTTTGTTTCTGTTGCAAAGACTTTTCTTTTAATGATTTGTTGACCTCATCTTGACGGTGAAGTTGCTCAAGCACTTTGGACTGGTTAAGTTTAAGGTTCTCCATCTCCTTTACTGTGTTTTCCAACTCTCTCTCTAATTTTTCTATCTCTTCTGAAAAACAAATAAGAAACATTCAAGTGGAAAACCTTTTCCTTCTAAACTTAAGTTTTGTGTCATTCACTTTAGTTCTAACATATTATTATTACCTAAATTAAATCTCTGGAGAGCTTCCTGCCTGTCATGATTTGTCACTGGCTGTCCATCCAAGTTTTCCAGTGCTCGCAAGTGAAATATGGTGTACAAGCGGTAGTGAGGCAGATTTACAACTGGATTACCAGTGAGGAACAAAGAAGTCAGATCTTGTAGAGGCTTTAGTTTAGCTATATCATGGAGCTAAATCAAAGATAAATGGAACAATGATTAGACATCCTTCCCAGAGCAATTAAACCCCCATTAGTGAATTTCTGATTATATAGAGTGTTTTATGTTAGGTCCACATCAAAGGATATACTTTAATGTTGATGCTAAAGCGTAATCCCTAAAAACCTACCAAAATACCCAGTACTATGACTGAAGTAGTTTCCTAAAATCAAAGTGTTTCTTCTATGAAAAATACCAGTGCAAAGAGGGCAAATTTCATCAAGCTTGACCTTGGAAATGTCAAGATAACAAGGCCTGTGGATATATATAACCTTCCATTATTCATAAGAGAAGGGAGCTTTTTATCATGAGGAACACTCAAACAAAGCTGGTTCATCTCTCCTCCTAAGCAGCAGGACTCCTTCGGGAATTGTATTGACTTCATTTCATAAACACCCTCTTGGAGCTATAAAACATGGAAATTAACCTGGACCACAGAATTAAATCTGGTCATTTCCTAAATACAAAATATAAGCAAATACATTATTTACAGGTCTCCAAACCCATATCATTAACTTATCATAAGGGACACCACCAGTAACATGCAAAAGTTCTCATATTTTCACCAAATTTTTCCTAAGTTTCCAAAAACTTATGCTTTCCTGAACAACATAATATAGGTTTATGTCTTGAATACCTGGCACAAGAGGAGTTTTTCTGATAAACAATTTTATGAGGCTCACAATGGCTGTATTTCAAAACAGACTTTGTGGAAAGACACTCAGCAATTATTCAGAGTAAGTCAATGTAAATATATCAGTTTACTTCATGAAAAGATTCTGAACAATTATTGTTCCTAACTATAATCACTTACTGATGATACTTCATTCTGTTTCAAATTAAGGCTGCGCAGGGATCTCAGTTTCTTCCCTACCCACACAGGAATATGCTCAATTTCATTCCTTGCGAGGTTCAGCTTTTGTAGATTCTGCATATGTTCTATGCCTTCAATTTTACTGAAAAGAAGAAAAACATAATTTACCGTGAACCATAGCAACCTTACAGTGTAACTGAGGCACTATGGATAAGCTACAGCAAAATCTATCTCAAATAATTATCATCCAAGAGATTAGCAAAAACAGTTGCTTACTGCCATGAACTCACAATTCAAATTAAATACCAGCTTACTTCCAAGTACATTAAGACAAAAAAAATAAAAAAAACCCACAAAAACCCCACAAACAAAACAAAGCCCCCAACAACACACACAAACCCCAAAACGAAGCACCACACCAATCACAAGACTGTCTTGCTTACTCTGGCAAAACCTCTATTTCTACATACCTTCATTTTATAATTAAAATGGAATTACCACACATTAAAATCACGTGCAAAACGTGTTCCTTTTCTCCTGAGAATATTATGAGACATGGATGAAGCAAAATAAAGATGTTTGGGGTTTTCTTTCCCCCATGCAAAGGAAGGGTCAACCATTAACTAACAGCATGAAGAACTACGTTTAGTGTTTCCATTAAAACACTAAATAACTAATGAGGAAAACTTACTAGGGTTTAGTTACTTGGGCATTTATCTAAAGATATGAGTGATACAACAAAGTATAGTAGAATGTACTTTTGTGACCATACTATTTTTTGCGTATATACCAACTGTAAATACATCTGTAAACTGTCTGAAAACTATACCAGTAGCAAAAAGCTACCACGACCTTTTCAATTCCTGTTGAGAGAGGAAGTTGCGCAGATGTGTAGCAATGTTAGTGTCTTTCTTGCTTCCTATTATTAACTTCTCTACCGAAATCGCAGCTACTGCATGAGACAGACTTTGCAAAAATCAGAATTCACCAACAGAAAAATTAAAGGAAACAAAGGATTTTGCTATTGCTTGAACCATTACCCGTCAACATTTTTATACCACTCAGACACAATGCTAGACTCTTAAAACAGTGAAAGTGAAAAAGCAATTTAGTGAGTTTATGGCCTGCCTGATCAAGTCCATTCAGCTCCTTCCCCTAAAAGAAAACTTCTTGTATTACCTGTAAGATGCAGTAAAAGTTTAATTATTTTTTTAATGTATTCAGTTGGGTTATTGTATACTCTTCATTACGGCATCTGGAAACTTGCATTTCTGTCTTGGTTTCCTAAGAAAACAAGTTTAACTGCACCCATGGTACACTAACAGCACCTCCCAGAACTACTAATCCTTCTGATATCCCAGAGCTTGTGCTTTTTAAGATCTCAAAGGCTGTTAGTCTTGACGTAGTGATGGGAAATTCACCTTAACCGTTCACACCTGTGAGAGAACTCACTTAAACAATCACAGAATGTCAGCTTTATTGTATCAGGGCATAGGAGAACCAAGTGTTTCTTCTTACCTGATTTTGTTGCAAGATAAGTTGAGTTCACGCAGCCTCATTAGTTTATCCAACTTCTCAATCTTCTCTATTTGGTTGTTACTAAGATTTAAAGTCTCTAGTTTCAAGCACTTCTCCAAATTTTCTATGTACTAAAGAACACAAAATTAATCCCTTAGCATTGCAGATTTTTTTTTTTAAGAGAAAGGCAGATTTCTATTTCTAACAACCACTTTTTCATTAAAAAATACAAAGTATTCTAACATTTTTTCAATCACAGTTTCACTGGTACAGTCTAAATCCCTGCTTTAGGTACAGTCTTGTATAGTGTGGGAAGACGAAAACTACATTTTAAATTTCCAGTGGACCAGACACAAAAAGGAGCTTGACATTGGGGAAAAAAAAAAAAAAAAAAAGAAACCAAACCCCCACAAAAACAAAACAGCACAATCCAAAAGCTAAAAAACATTACACAAATGGATGGCATTCTAAACTTCATTCTAACTGATCCAAAATTTTTTCTTTTGCACAAGTCTCCACTGACTTTTTTTAAAACAGAAGCTGCTTGTAGAACTAGACTAACATAATTAGAATATAGCTGTTTACATCCACCTAAAAATAGACCATACTAAAAAAAAAATCAAAATTAATTTTTAACTTTAATTAACAGTTATTTTCAACAACTTACCTTAAATTTCTTGTCCCCATCCTTTGGGAAAGAAAGATTCAGTGAGCTTATACATGCCAAATTTTCTTGTTTTGACAGACCTTTTATAAGGGGTTCTGTGATGTACCTAACTCCTGGACTAACACCATTTTCATCTGAAATTAAGCAGAGAAGCTACCTTCAGTAGTGAAAGAATGAGTGATTTTTCTATTAGTCTTTTACTTCACACTGAAAGTTATTCCCCCCCCCCAGGTAATGAGAAGAAACAGCACACCAGAAGCAGTTACAGGAAGTGACATGTTAGAGTGAGCGGGTATAGCCTTTTGAAAAAGGCACAGTATGCATCTCCCTTTGCCAGTCCTGCCCCCCGCCAGCACAGAATGTAAGAAGTCTCATTATTCTACACAGCTTTCATTAAGATCATTTCCATAGTTTAGTACCAAAAGATGAAAGCAAAGTTGTCAGGGCTTTTTCCAACAGATCATACATCTTTGTGACCTGTATGATTAGACATTGGCTTTTTATGCTGTTGGTATGTACTTTTATACCAACAGTTATTTATACAATACCTTTATGAAACTTATACTCAAGAGTGGCTTCTACATTTTCTGCTGTAATATCAAGTTGCTGGTGCCTCCGCTCCGTGCTTTTGCAAGCAGATGGAGATGTCTGTTGGCTAAGAGGAGACGGTGATCTGGTACTTGAACTGACAGAAGACATGGGACTAGGTGTCCGAGAAGCCGACGCCTGTGTTTTTCTACATAATGCTTTTCTTACTGAGCCTTTCTTCATTGCCAAAACCACAGAATATCATATGACTAATATCTGGAATAAGAGAAATAAACAGTCTGTACAGAAGTCTAAATCTTAATGGTTTGCATGCCAACAGTAATTGTCTTTTTAGCAAAAGAAAATACTTCCAGTAATGGTATGGTGCCAAAACCCCACATCTAAGCCATTTCTTCAATGGGTGACACCTTCCAATTTTCATGGACTAACGCATATTCAGAGGAATGGTATACCTGTTTACTTACACCATTCTACGGCACAACACCAGGAACTGAGGAATTAGCTGAACTGCTTTCTGTTTTGCATCTCATCTTGGAAACTATCCTGCAATTTATTTACTCAAGGTCTGTCAGGTCTGGAGATGCTCTCATCTCAGACATACATAGCTGGCAGAGGACAGAAAGAGAGGACCAAGATCCCAATTGTTTTTACCAAAGCTAGAAATCACCCACTTTGCAGCTAGAAAAGCAAATACAAACAAAAAAGGCAACAGGAAAAAAAGAAATAAAATTGGAAAAAAAATCAGTCTAGCACTGCCATTCCTTCAGTGTCCCCCTTTCTGCAAACAAGTTATTCCATGACTGCCTGGGAAATTCCACAGAATGTTAACAGAAAATTCCCCCAGTGACAATTATATTTCCCTAGGGGTAAGCATATACGTAAACAGCCATGTATGGGTTCTGTGAATGAAAGCCCTTGTAGTAATCATCTCTAAGGGACAGATTTTTACTATAACCTAGATCCGGTAAACAAAAAGCACATTTTAAGACATTCTTTAAGATATAAGCATATGCTTTTAAGGGAACTTTGAGCTATACAAGAGAGGGGGATGAGGGAGATGAGGGGGATGAGGGGGATGAGGGGGA
>JMFS01084159.1:0-16510 GCA_000699545.1 Podiceps cristatus
TTCTATGATTCTATGATTCTATGATTTGAGGAAGTGATGTTCAGCATCTTGAAAAATGAGGACACGCATACAAAAATGCACAGAAGATTATAGTCTGTTCTTTAGAAGTCTGTGTGAGTAAGAGGGCTGCTCTGGGCCATAGAGAAATAACCCGAGATGGAGCCAAAGTACTCTTAATTGTTCAATTCAGTAAAACCTATGCAAGATTTCCGTACCGCACCTCTTCTATTAGGTTTGCAAGCCATTTTATATCCAAATTTCCGTTCTTTTTTGCTTTCTTTTTTATTATTTCCTCATTTTTAAAGGATATATTTCTTTAGTTCCTCAGTGCCATAAGTCCTTGTGGGCTTCTAGTTAGGGTAAAAATAGATCTCCCCCGGGGTTCCAAATACAGCCAGAGCTCATCCACAGATAACCAGTTACTGGCAGGCCAGTCTCAATACACACCTTATTGCCAGAGAAAATGCTGAATTATTAGAACTTCATACAGAAAAAACAAAGTGAAGATTCTCATTTTTAAGTGAGAACCTCTTCCTCATGATGAGCACACAAAATGGAGCCGTCGCAAATGAAGGGATAAAATAGATGTGCTGTGTAAGCCTGTTTGTTCCTCTGATGAGTATTTTGTATACTTTTATTGCAGAGAAGGGCTCAACGTTTGTTTCCAACTAACCAAGTAGATGCTCTAATCACAGTGTTACAAGAAAAAGGAATAAAGAAAAAATTCTGTAGGGAATTTACTGATTTACCCACCTCATTCCAAAAATCATTTAGGTATACACTAGATACTAAATTTTGTCCTTGTCTATGAAATCTACTTCTGTTTAACCTGGGAGGGTATTTTCTTACTGAACTGCGAGTTTTTTACTTTCAACTACTTGAAACTTCCTAGGCTTGTAGAAGGACATCCTACACAGGAAGATTCCACATTATAGCAAGATGATTTCTATTTAAAACACCACCAGTTTTCTGTTGGTTTTTTTCTCTTGATTTACATCCTCAGGGTACATTTTAATGGCATACAGTTACCTACAGGCAAGGAATTAAAGTGGGATTATTTTCACCTAACTTTAGGTGTCTATAATTTTAAATTGGCCATCTAGATTAATTTGATCAAACATTTCTAATACAAATATATGTATTTCATCTAGAACCTATGTTCCTCCTATACCTAATGGGAGAAAAAGGAACCTCTAGGCAGAATTCCTTTCCTCCTAAATTTAAATCCAAACTAGAGCAGGTGACTTGTGCTAAACATGCCTACTTCTTTCTACCGAGTATAAAGGTATCTTGGACAGCTGGTTCGGATTTTAATGCTACACACTAAATATTTATGATACGCTCTCCTAAATTCCAAGGTATAAAGAGATTTTATAAAATCTTGGAAAATGCCTATTTTCTTATTCTGGTGTCTTTGATATTTTACAATACATCCCTCAGGAGGCTTAAATCTTGCTGAAATTAAGAGAGATTATAAATACTTTAATTACTTAGGAATTATTACACTTAACTTTGTGCATTTAACCTAGTCTCTAACGTTGATGATTCACTTAAAATAGACGTCTAATGATTGTGTGTTTACAGTTACATAAGATGAGCTGAATTTCTCCCTCTGAGTGTTCTTAAATGGTTTGAACTTTTATTACTCCTCCTCCTTATAAGAAAAGCTATGGGACATGAGATGAAATTACTGCTCAATAGATATCTAGAGTTGTTTTCATATGTGCTTTCTAAGTTCCCATTCCCAGCTGTTTCTAAACCAATAGTAAAATATTGACTATTTGGGAGACTGAATTAAAAAAAAAATAATCTGCCTTTTATAATCTGAAATAGGATCCTTTACTTGTTCAGGAAAGCAGCATAACGAAAGTTGCACTGCTTGTATCAAGGACAATGAATTCACTGCAAACAACTACTCTGTTCATGTGTAAAATTCCTGCTTCTTGACATAAATTCTAAGAGAGGATGTCAGCATCTGGTCATGTTTGATACCTACAGTATAGAAATGAGCGCTGCTCCAAGCTCAGTGTCACAAGCAGACATGTGAATTTCAAGCGTCAGTCATATACGTATGTATGATATGTCTTCTTACGATGGTACAAACTAGGAAAAACAGTGATGCTTTTTTGTACTGAGTACCTCCCTCCCTGACCTGCAAATGCTTCCAGTATAAGACACACCAGTGGAAATGATTAGACAAAAGGCGATTACTACACAGGCTTATCAGCCCTCTGTTAAAAGGCTGTTGCTGCAACCTCTGGTTAGGGTCACCAGTCCTCCAAAGATAGGATTAAAAAGCCCAGAAAAAAACAACTTACATAAAAGACCTCTCTCTCCTCTCTCTCTCTCTCTTCCAAGGCATGAAGCATCTTTTCTGTGGCCCTTACAGACAGGAAGGATGATTTCAAGACTCCTTTTTGATTAAGAGACACTGAAAAGTAACATGCAAATTCAACTATTATATAAGACAATTTTCTTATTTGCATCAAGTAAATTAGCAGAGTGTTCCTTTGCAGCACAGAGAAAATGAACAGCAGAGCACTGCACTCAGCCACACTTACACTGCATACAGGAAAGATATCTCCATACTAAATCAAATTTGCAAAACACGGATTACTTGTGTTTTTGTAGAAAGTAGTCAATAGTGGGATATTCATCTCAAACATATACACAAATGGTAACTAATTTAGCAAATTAATTAAAATCTTCATCTTCTCTCATGTTTTTAAATTGCAATTTCAAAATTTCCTGACACTTTCATATGCACTCTGTTAACTCCAGTTGTTATTTTTCACTTTCTCTTGAAAAAAGATGGAATAAGGACTGTACAAAAAGAATCCAGCTCTCACTTGCTTAAACATTAAAAAATAGCTCATAATCACTATGAAGTCCTGTGCCATTACATATATAGCACCACTCTGCCACTTTTTCTTTATTAATTATTTCCTTTTGAACAGCAATCAGCAAATCCAGATGTCCAAACGTGCGAGATCTTTGCTGTGGCATCTGGATCCTTCACAGATTCCAAAAGTAAGTCTGCTATTGGCATATAAACTGAATCACACTCTGTCTAAGTATTTATACTGCCTTTGGCTTGCTGTGTTATTGTGCGTTTATTAATAAGCCGGTGTGCTTACGTTTTGACTTGGGAATACTCTGTGCACTTTGGAAGAAATCCTATCCCCATTGAAGTCAATGGGAGTTTTGCCATCAACTACAAGAGAGCCAGGATTTCATCCTTTGAGTTTTTGTTCAGAGAGGAATATAGCTTGCCTTGGGTAGGCTCTTCAAAAATCTTTCAGTCCTGTAAGCCTTCATTACTTATCCAATACAAAAATCTGCTAAGGGAAGAGGTTAAGCTAAAAAATCCTGGTTGCTCCGCCTTTGTATTATCAGCACACTCATAGATCTTGAGTTGGACAGGACTGGCATGGAACGTGCTCAGACTGAGACTCTCAAACTGCTCACAGAATGGGTGACAGTAGGTAAAGGCTACTGAAATATAAAGTTTTTGGCCCAAAGTTACAGTCAGGGTCTATTGGGTTCATGGCTTTACTAGATCCCTCTTGCTAAAAGCAGTCATGTGCCATGTTGCCATGGACCCTCCCTGTGGTGGGTTTGCATTTCTGCTCCCTTCCAACACTATGTAGAAGCCACAAATATTTAAAGATGCATCAGAAAAAAAATAAGGAGAACTACTGAACTCAGATATTTTAAACCGAGATTTTGTAAGCTTCTAAAAGCCTTTTGACAACAGCAAATTTTTCCTAGAAAACCCTCCACAGATTTAAGAAGAATTTCTCATGAACAAATTCTAATAGAAAGCAAAGTATTTTGAGAATGGAGGTATTTTTCTTTAATTTTAAACCATTGTTCTCCATGAAAAGGGAATGAAAAGTGCTGGGAAAACTTCTGTGTACTTTTCAGTGTCCTGGTTATTTTGCCAAAGAAATCTAGGGCAAATTTATTTTAGTTAAACATTTATTTGGTGGCCACTGTTTCTACAAAGACTATTTTGCTATCCTCACTATTAACCATTTGCTTCTCTGAATGCCAGAAAGTGTGTGCCACACTATTCATCTACAAAGAGATGTAAGGAAGTATTGTTTGTTCAAGATAAATGGCAGAACCAGTTTTCATGGTTCAAATCTTGGGTTTTGCAGCTCAGTACAATTTAGGTCATGAACCATTCCCATTGCTCTACAGTGAATTACAAAACATATCAATCCCTATTATCCCAAAGAAAAGAAATAACAATATGCAAGATATATAGCTGTGGGGTTTTTTTCCCCTTTTTTTCATATGGTTGAATGCTTATCCACTAGGAATAGAACGAAGGTCTAGTCAAACAGCCAAGTTACCAGAGTAATTCTCCATGTGCTCACTCCTAGCTTGCAGCAAATGAAAATGTCAGGTTAAGTTCACATCTCCTTAGGGTTAAGCATATGTATGTCAACAGCTAGATCAGCTGAAGCCATAATAAACTGATCTTATATCCAAGTTGAAAACTGAATGCTAATATTTAGTTTTTAATTATTTTTATTTTAATAAATACAGATTTTTTGGTCATGGATTTCTGAAGTGGACCAGCATTTGGTTACAATCTTTATGATTAGTCTGCACTTTACATCTACTGCTTCTCAAAGCTGCGTACGTTCTAACCTTTTTGGACTAGCAGTATAGCCCAAAGCTCTGTCTATCTATTTTGGCTTTCTTTTTCTAAGTTACAGGGTATTCTGATTAGCGAAGCATGTCTGGCTCATAGACTGTATATTTCCACAAAACATTGCCTTTCTTGACAGTTCTCTCTGACATTGCTTCAAACTTCTCTTACAGATCTTGCTTTTCTTCTACTTTGCCCACTGTCAGCAGTTACCTAACTCTAGTCTCCTATGTTGTCATATGAGGTTCTTATTTTGAGCTGGCATATTTTGTCCACTTTTGCATTCCCTTCTGTGTATCTTGTCTTGTATCAATCCTTCTCTGGGGATTCACATGAAAACTGTGGGAGAGCTCAGTACTGCTTATCGCTCTCTCCACTGACCCAGGCAGAATAGATTCTGAGGAAACCATGGAAGTGGTAACTAATGGCCAACACATTCCTACCAGGAAAAAAAAAAAAAAAAAAAAAAAAAAGTAAGTGCACAGTGAATGCTGAGGAAGGAAACAACTTGATATTAATTTTCAAGCAATTCCTAACTATGGTAGTCTTTTGAAATCGAACTTTAGCTTTGCCACACGTTGACAATAAGGAGCTGGAAGCTTACATGGTGGCTAATGGCCAAACTAGAAAAACATGATGAGATTCACTGAGCTTATTCAGCCATCTATTCTTAGGCAATGACCTGGCAATTCTTTCCAGATTCATCTATAGTCAGTAGAAAGATGTACCTTCTTCCTGGGCATTAATCACGCTGTACCTTCACCAGCAAGTACTGCAGATCAAAAGGAGTAGACATGTAGAGCAAAACTATACATGCTGAGGACCGGGGAGCCATAGTATGCATTTTTTGTGGAATTCAGACAAGTTTTGATCTGGTCCCACAGACCATACAAGTTAAGACTGGAGAGCTTAAGGTGTACACCTGGTTTAATCCCATCTGAAAGGAATTCAGTTTGTGCACTCCAAGACAGCTCCATAACGTGAATCAGGGCAAGTGGGAGGTTTGCTTTAGAAGTGCATGCTGGATCCAGACTAAGAAGTTAATGTAGTTGCATCTTTAGATCATCTAAAGTGATTCACTCCTCTTTTGAGTACCTACCTGCATCACAACCTACTTCTCATTCCTCTGTCTCTTCCTCATAGTAGCGATAGCTAGAATTATAACCTAAAGGACCTCCTCTTACCCCTGCAACACTGTCAGCTGTCACTGGGAAAGTTTAGCTTCTTCGACGGATCAATGATTTGGTTGCTTTTTTTTTTTTTTTTTTTTTTTCCTCATTTGTTTTGGTTGTTTCTTTTTCATTTCTTTGTTTTTATTTCGTGTTCTTTGGAAAGCAAAAGGGTTAGAGTATGTCTTCCGCTGAAGAACATGTAAGATTAAGCATCACTTCTTTTTAAGCTGAGGTTAATTCAAGGAATCAGTATGTTATCACTATTATTATTATCTCCCTAGAAATTAAAAAGATGGTGTTAGCCTGTCAATGTTACCTTTGTAAGAAACAGAGTTTAGCCTTCTATTCTTTGCTTGCTCAGGACTTCTTATCTAGGTAGGAATTTTGACTGGGCATGAAATCCTGGGTTATGCTATGCAGATAAAATAGCTGAGTAAAAGGAAAAATAAAATGTCTTCAAATTTACTTACTAAATTACCTAGTAAGAGGAGGGGTGACTGGTTTGCATTGCATTTTTGTCTATCAGCTAAGGGATAGCGCATTCACCTGAAAGCTGAGCAAAGTCAGACACAACACGTATGGACTGAGGAGAGTCTGGAAACCCTGACTTCCATTTCCTGGACAATTGGTTTAACTCTCTGGACTGTTACACACAAGTCTGATGCTTCCTCCAACTGTACTTTTGGATGAAACTGCCTGTAACTGCTGTACTTTGTGTTGAAACAAATGCTGTCCATGTGTGTTAGAGGTGCTGAGAGACCACTGATTGAACTGCGCTCCCAAAGGAGCTGATATTGAAATGCCTTGTTTGTAAATCATAAACAGCCTGAAGGGAGAGAGCAGCACTGAGAAGCCAAGACGGTGATGCTTCAGGGAACATAAAATATTTTGGCATCAAATTAAGTTCTTACTAAAATTATAAGCACCCACAAAACCTTAGGTGCCCAAATAAGATTTATATAAACAACTCTAATGAATTAAGTTGCCTAAAATCCTAACTGCATTGAATTTCATGTGGCCAAAGGTCTTTTTTCACTTTGCCCTTTGAAAGCAAATGGATGAAATTCAGGCTTTGTGTTAATCCAATGCACTTCCATACACAGCATTCTACACTATCTTGCTGTAAAACATGTATGTTAAAAATAACCATATAAGTTTGAACACTAGGAATTAACAAAATATTAATATTTCTGAAATTTACACCTGGATTGTTTTGTTTTGTTTTTTTGTTTTGGTTTGGTTTTGTTTTTTTTTTTAAAGAGAAAAGAATAGTGATTTGTGAATAGCTTGCATTTAATTTTCTAATCTAAGACAATTAAAACCAATGAAAACAGAATAATGGCTAGAGCCAGCTTTCCAAAAGCATTTAAGAATCTTGTGATACATAAAGGCACCTAAGGGGAATACCAGTTTATGTTTCCCATTTATGCCACTACTTCAAGCAATCTCATTTATGACGTGTAATTAGCTGCCTGGATGTTTTAAGAAATTATCTTCCAATCCCAGTTCCCTTAAAAATTCGAAGTCTCAACACTATAACTATAGGTCTGTTTACGTGACTGAAAAACTCAAAGGGGAAATTTATGAAAATATCACATGTATTTTCTCTGCTTTTTTTTCAAGGGGAGAAAAAAAAAAATAGGTGAAAATAAATACAATACAACTTGAATTATTTATCTGGTTTTAATTTTCCAAAAATTGTATCAGAGTACATCTGGCATTACAGTTGGCACATATTAATTTCTTTTTCTAGCCAAAAGGTACATTTTTCTTGTTTGTTTATATCTGACTTCTGTGTCTGAGTAAAATTCAAATATTGCTATAAAACTATGACAAATTAAGAGTACTGAAAGACAAAGACTTTTTTCCTCTGATAAGGTAATCTCTTTATTCAAATAAATTAGAGCATACATTTGCTGTAAAGCAGTGGTTCCTTCTGCTTCCTTTAAGAGTACTTTTTACATGACTAACTTCAAACCATTTCTTTGTTTTTCTGTTACTAGCTCAGTGAGCTCACTGCCACGCAGCAGATGCATTTATTGTGCTGTGCAAAGGTTGCAGCCAACAGAGATTTGTTATGTGTAAAGTCCAGGTATCTGGGATCTTAGTAATTAAAGCATGGTATTTCTTGTTGCTTCTTTATAATCCAAATGGGTTCAGATAGAACAGCTTCTTTATAACTTCTCTGATAAGGACTGGGGTAAACAGGAGGTACAGGCAGACACTGGTTTCAGGCTTGAGTTCATTCACTCACTGACACCAGTTTTAACCTACATGCACAATACTGATAAACAGTGGTAGAGTCAGCACTATTGATAAGGTTCCTGCTCCCTGTACAAATACTGCACAGGTCTTGCAGCTGAAAAAAATCACCAGGGTGCTTGTCAAAGTTGGTTTTAGCTAAGAACCTGCTACACTGTACTTGCCTCTACTGAGCCTAACCTATCTGAGCTCCTCCAGTCCATACAGTGGACAGGAAATACCAGGAAATAATCTTGTAGTCTCTTCAATGAAACTGAATCTGAACCATTACATCTAGGGCAGTTTCATTGTTCTACCATTAACGAGAGATCGTAAGTACTTATCATCCAGTGGAGAATGAGGTGAGAGAAACCTATGAAGAAGAAAAAAATTCACAGAAGGAATTACAAAATCTAGCCAGAAAAGCGAGATAACCAAGTGAGCAAGTATACAATCATTGACAACTGTTTAAATATACACAGTCCTGACTAAGACAGTACAGAAAACAACTGACCTGTGTTCCACTCCCAGATAATGGTCTTAGTGTTACCAGGAAACAGTACAAATTTATTAAAATCTCATTATTATTGTGTCCATTTTTCAGTTTTCTGAGTTGTGACTGTAGTGTTTGCTAATTACCCGCAAGAGCACCATTCACTACAGGTAATTGGTACTGAAGTCTTTCTATTTCCAAGGAATAGGTTCCCTTGAATTTCTCATGACAGCTGGTGATACAGTGGTGGTTCTGCCCAGTACTGTTTCATGGCTCAGATATGTGCTGATCTGAGATTATGATAGGGCCTAACTGGATTTCAGTTTTGTTTCTGCCCCACTACCTGTTTTCTAGCATTACACACAGTTCATTTCTTTCATCCCCAGGTGGGAAGGAAATAAACAGGAAGAAAAAGAATAACAAAACCTTGGCTCCACCCTACCAAAGGATCAGGCAATAGACTGCTACTACTGGGAAGGGCCAAAAATAAATTACCCTCTCTTCAAGAACCCATTCCTATGACAGGCAGTTATTTATCATTTCTACATGGACCTGGCAGTTAAGAACAAGTGATGCCTGAAGCACTTAAGAGTTTTAGTAAAGATACAAAGTAAATAAGTTACACTGATATTTTAGTTAAAAAGCACCAACACAAATGATGATGCTGTCAGCAATACTGGAGTTACAGCTATTTAAGGTGAAAATGTATTTTCAAGACCGAACTACATCCTTTTGTTCTGAAAGGAAACATTTTAAAAATTATTTCAGAATACAGAGGCATTTCTGTGACATTACAGGAATTTCAAAGCATCCACCTGAGACAGCTAAAGAATGTTTTCAAAAACATTTCCTTTACATTTCCTTCACATTTTTGAGGGATCCTGTGTTATTTCTGTAGTTGGGTTTTAGTTTTCCTTTTTTCTCACAGAGAAGTTAAATGATTTTAACAATTATAAGTGGTATCTTACCTACCTTCCTTCTGGTTTGTGGCAGTAACAGAATCCTATTATTCAAACTATGTACAAGAGAGTCCATAAATTACGGAAACTGAGCACCTAAGGGTTGATCCCCTTTATTGGTTAGATATAGAATCTTACAGGAAATTAGGCTGGCAGGGCAGTCCAACCACTTCTCAAAACAGAGCTGACTTCAAAGTTCGATCAGGTTGCTTAGGGACGTGTCCAGCTGACTTCTGAATAATCTCCAAGGATGGAGATTCCACAGACTCTCTGGGAAACCTGCGCTATCATTTGATCACTCCCCCTTATGACAGACTTTCTTTTTTATATCTAACTGGAATTTCCCTTGTTGCACTTTACCTCCCTCAGCCTTCCATTGTTCATCCCTGAGAAGCATGTGGCTCCATTTTCTCCAAGATGTACCTATAAGGCAGTTGGAGACAGCAAGATCGCCCTACAGCTCTCTTTTCCTAAGCTGAACAAACCCAGCTCTCTCACCTCATACTTCGTGTGCTCCAGACTCCTAACCACCTTGTCAGATTTCTTCCAGTCTCTCCCCAGTCTGCCTGTATCTTTCTTCTACTTCAGAGCCCCAGGGCTGGACACAGTATCCCAGATACAGTTTTAAGAGTGCTCAATATAGAGGAATAATCATTTCCCTAGACCTTCTAGCTACTCTCTTGCTAATGCAGCTTCTTATAAGGCAGGCCTTAGTGGCTGGAGGGGCATACTGCTGACACACGTTCAGCTTGTCTACTAGCTCCCGTTCTGCAAGGCTGTGAATTTTATCCAGTCAGTCCCCAGCCTGTTCTGTTACACGGTCTTACTCCACTCCAGATATAAGACCCTGTACTTAGCTTTGAGGAACTTCAAAAGGTTCTTGTCAGTCTACTTCTCGAGCTTGTCAAAGTCCTTCTCAGTAGCAGCCCTGCCCTCCAGCCTCTCACTCCACCCGTATTTGTTGTCAGGCATGTACTTGCTAAGTGTGCCTTCTGTTCAGTCCCCCAGCGTAATAAAGACACTATCAGTTAGACCTCTAACCACCGACTGTTACTCTCTGAAGCACTGCAGTCTAGCCAAGACTTCTAGGCTAGTCTACTCCCACCTTTACCCAGCACACACCTCCTCAGCGCGGTTTCAAGATGCTATGAAAGACTATTTGAAACCTTGCTACAGTCCACATAAACAACAGGCACTTGTTGACACAATGCTAGATTTCCTTCAGTCCTTAGGAAGTATCTGAAGACTTTTTAAAATCCGTATTAAAAGTACAGAGGCCTCACCTGACAGCTTTAAAAAAATCCAACCAACACACGTTTACATGCAAGTTATCCTTATATGCTTATTTTAAAGTATCCATTATAATGGCTGACATCTAGTATCCTCATTAGTTGCTGCTGGAATGAAAATATATAAGCATGACCTCACTGTAGAATCACCTAATATGCTTTTCCAAAATGCAAATAACAATATTTCTAGGTTTCTGCCTATTCTGCATGATTATTGGCAGTGTATCTTTGCATTCCTAGAAACAGACAAAAACCATTAACAGAAATCCTTTTATCCCTGATATAGTTAAAACTTCTAAAGTTATCTTGAAGTCTTCCAACCATTGTTTTCTCCCTATGACTTTTTACTTTTCTTATGACCTTTCTTCACTGTCTAACCCTTCAGTTAAATCCATTCATGTGAGTTCCCCCTTTCTGCCTATTTGATCCCATTGTATTTGCCCTCCCTTATATTTTCAGTCCAGTGTGACTGTTTGTACTTTGGTTTTCCAAGACCTAGTATCCTATCAAAATAATATCAATTACCACTAACACTCTCCTATCTAAATTTATAATTAAATGGCTCAGCGGGTCCAGAGGGGGGTCATGATCAGAGGGCTGGAGCACCTCTCCTATGAAGACAGGCTGAGAGAGTTGGGGCTGTTCAGCCTGGAGAAGAGAAGGCTGCGGGGAGACCTTCTAGCAGCCTTCCAGTACCTGAAGGGGCCTACAGGAAGAACGGAGAGGGGCTTTTTACAAGGGCGAGTAGTGAAAGGACAAGGGGGAATGGTTTGAGACTAAAGGAGGGCAGATTTAGATTAGACATTAGGAAGAAATTCTTCACCATGAGGGTGGTGAGGCAGTGGAACAGGCTGACCATAGACGCTGTGGATGCCCCATCCCTGGAAGTGTTCAAGGCCAGGTTGGACGGGGCTTTGAGCAACTTGGTCTAGTGGAAGGTGTCCCTGCCCATCCATGGCAGGGGGGTTGGCACTAGATGATTTTCAAGGTCCCTTCCAACCCAAACCACTCTGTGATTCTATGATAGTTCCCCAATCTTAAGATGCCATGTGGATGCTTTAATACTGGTGGAATGTCTACTGTATTCTGCTCATATTGAAATCTCCATAAAAGTACAGCTTGCTTTCTTCTTAAGTAATCTAAAGAAGAAAAGTAGATGGGCTACTCTTCTAAGCTACACTGACAGTAGAAGTTCTGTGGAAGGCAGCAATATTCACTGTCATGGTTACATGAAGACAGCTTATGCTGAAGAGAAAGGGCTGTAACAGCTTTATGTGACTGTTTATCTGGTCTGGTTCTGCTGCCTTCGCTTCCCACAGGACTCACAGGAGCAGCAGGCTGGATGTGCCCGCAGCAGTGGCCAGCTTTTATCTGCTGTTTATTGGAGGTGGCTGACGTGCTCTTTCCATCCATGTGATTGATAGGCACGCAGGTAGTCTGATGATTAGTGCAGTGCTGAGACACTAGTAACTGAAGGTGAGGAACAGAAATGCTGTTGCCAGAACTGTTCCTGCAGACTTCCGTCTGTCTTCACCCAGATTTTCAATTGAGCTGATGGAAGCCTTCTACTCCCAGTCACCATCTTTCTAAATTGCTCTTCTGGCATAGGCAGGAGTAGATTACAGACAAGGAATGTGCCTGTGCTATACAGTCACGGTGCATTTCATCCCAATAATCTGCTGTTTCAGAGCAGCACTGAGAAATACACTAGACATGCATAGGTTTTCTGTGTTTGCAGTACCTCTGATCGTGTGACAGAAAAGAAGTAACATCATATAGCTGGGGACACTGGGGGAAGAAGTATCTGAGCATGACATTTAGGCACTACACAACCAGAACAGCCATCCACAAGCATTCATAGTCACTTGCTACAGAGCTGTTGGCAGCACAGAGACAGTTATTATTACTTTATATAGAATATCTTGCTCCCTCTTCTTTTGCCTAATGGTCTCCATTGTCCAAAACCCAACAACTCACTAATTGTTGCCTTCCGAGGTTTCAGTAACATCAAATGATTAAATTCAGTTCCTTTCATTATTCTGACTCCTGGAATTAATATAGCAATTAACTATATAAGCCAAGAAATCTGGCATTAGTGGGATAAACTGCATGAACAAGGAGTACTCACAAACATTAAGGACAGGGTCATGACATCAATGTGTAAATTTTTAGGACAACATCTATATTTTTTAGCTTCATGATACCCAATTGTGACAAAACAGAAATCTTGTATTGTAATTAATAGAAATTATTTAGCAGTCTGAGACTTGAACCTCTGCTCTTGGTAAGCAAAGAAAAAAAAAATCTAACGAAATGAATGATAAGACATTATCTAAATCTCTGACCTAGAAAAATTAAAATGCAAATTAGTAGCTACCAAGGCCAAGGAAGGTAATGAATGTAAATAACGGCATCATTTTTTAATAGCATGGTAATAATCTACAAGCATAGCAACACAGCAATCTTCAAGATAAATCAGGATGTGCAATTTCTAGATATACACAATTTCTACTGTGAGTTAGCTGAAATAGTTTCAGTGTGCGTGTTCACCAAATTCAAGAGACTGTCTCCCAAGTTTTAAGGTGCTGTTTTGCAGATTGAACAATCTTCATTTATTCCACTTTATCATTAGATCAGGCATACTGCTTATCTTCTGTGATTCACTCCCTGAAATTACCATGACTCTGACAGTTTATTGATTCCAAAGAAAGCTTCATGTGAGAAGTCACATAGACTAGCATCATTACCCTCTAGTCTATTTTCTGTAGACCTGTTTGCAAAGATTGTCTGCAAAATTATTTTTTTTTTTCTTGAAAATTATCAATACACCCTTACCTTTCCGGTTTGCCTGCAAGGATCCTTTTCTCAAGTGACAGTTTTAACAGGTGTTAGACCTCTCTTGAAATGTAGCCTCAGTTCATCTGGGCAAACAGACTTAATTAGCACACATTGAGTTTCACCACCTCCTGTGAGGCAAAAATAAAACAAATAAATATATACTTCAGAGGCAGCTATAAATTTTTTATACACTGAGACTTTCCTATAGCAGGAATACTTTAAGACATGTCAATTATCAAGTCATCTTCAATTCTGAAGTAGCTGGAAATAAAGATGTAGAGTTGTAGAAATAAAGATGTAGAGAGATGTAGAGTTGGATCCGCCCATCCCAAGATGGCTTTTAGTTTGATAGAAAAAGAGAGTCATTGCTTCACATGGTACTAAGTATCACCTGTGGTTAATTCTATTGTAATTTTTCTTGATCTTAAGGATCTGTCCTTAAAAGAACTATGGGTACCATAGCACTCCCCTACCCCTCACTTAGTACTTCAGTTAGATTTCTGGTTTCACTCCAAGTATAATTAGAGTTTTTCAATATATATTAAAACTCTAAATGAAAATAAATTTATCAGCATGGGCTGTCTCCACACCTGTAATTTGAAGGCATCTATGTGAATACTCCTATTCTAAGGCAAATAATGTGGTAAATAAATGTTAAGTTTCATGTGGCAGTGGTAAAGACACAAAATATTAGTCTGCTTAAAAAGAAGGGAGAAAAGACACCACAAAGACAATTTGGCACTTAAAATGCAAACTAGGCAGAATTATTTGCTTAAGAGAGAAACCTAGAAAGTCTATACAGCCACAAAACCCATTAAATTGTGAAGTTTTATGCAACTTCAATATTTGTATCAGTGCATTACTGTAATTTCCTGGTCTCGCTATAAGCATCAAAGCCAAGGACCAAGAGAGATCCGGACAGAATTCTGAATGAGTCTCAGAAGTTCATAGCTAATGTGACAGAAAGATATTAATTTGTATTCATGGAAAATTTAAAACTGGAAAAAAAATCCTGCTAGGCCTATTTTTATTTTATTTAGCAGAAAATTTCCCCAATCTGTCAAAGCTCTTAGCAAGTTTCTGGGTTGTAAAGAAGAGCTATGTTTTGTACATGTATTTGATTTTCAGTTTTTAGTGAAGTTTTAATTGCTCCCTAATATGTATGTGCAGGTTTTCTCTTTTTTTTTTTTTTTTCCCTCTATATTTTTATTTTAAATTTGTTTATTTTGTTTGGGTTTTTTTTGGGGGGTTGCTTGTTTGGTTGTGGTTTTTTGTATGTTTGTTTTTGTTTGTCTGGTTTTGGTTGTGTTTGTTTTGGGTTTTGTATTTTTGGGGGGGGGGGTTTGTTTTTTTTTTTTTTTGGTTCTTTTTGAGATGGGGGAAGGAAGTCCCCCCAATGCCAAAACTGTTAAGAAAAACTTAAATCTTCAAACCAGTATTTTTCACTGAAACAATCTTTTTTTTTAGTTTTTTTTTTTACACATTTGTGGACACTGATATTCAAGGAACCTAGTACACAGTTCGACTTTCAGTCTAGCTGTTTTGTGCGAATTCACAGCAGCTTTTCTCTGATGTATGTTGACACTGCAACTGAAGGTATGAGTGCAGTGGAGAATGGCTTAAGCAAGCACCAAATACACTATTTGAAGACTGTAGATGTCAGAGCAGGATAGCAACTAAAGGTCCGCAGTGTGATTGCACAATCTATGGTGAAGGCTGTGCAATCGCCTCTTTCCTGCTGTTTACCCATGGTAGCCAGTTCAAAGCTACTATGTTTATAGACTTGCTTATATTCAGTACACGTTTATATTATCTTTTTTATTTTGCTGGATATGTATTCCCAGTGGTATATAGTTCTTGAATAACTGTATATTTTGTCAATTACCTATATTTTTGCCTTTTAAGGCTTAACTATTCTTGCTACAAAAGACTCCGATAAGACCTTTTAAAGATATTGCACATTGTGTAATTCTTTGGTGGTGGGAAGGGAGAACGATAAGAATTATTCAAAGCAAATACTTTAGGGGTCAGATTGACAGATAATACTCAATTTCAGACCACAGCGACCTGTTCAGCTGAAAGATCGCCCTGACACAGAACATATGAAAGAAAACGAATCACTTCCATGAACCACTATGACCATTTGAATCAATGTGACCCTCAAGCTCCTCCTACCTTTTCCAGTCCCCTGCATTGTCCCATGTAACAAAGAAAATTGCACTAACAACCTGCCAGCTAAGCTCCAAATTGATTGTTTGGACAAAAAGGAAATTGCTTGCTTGCTTGCTTCTAATAGGGATGTGTTCTCTGCAGAAGCAGGGGAGAGCGAATAATCTCTACTTTTAATAACCCTTCTTTTACATCAGGGAAGTGAGAATGTAGTTTTTCCAATGAAATATCTAGAAGTCACTTGCACCTGTCCTGCTTTCAGCTGAGAAGGAGCTAATTTTCTTCCCAGCAGCTACTGTGTTTTGGATTTAGTGAAGAAGGTTGATAATACACTGATGTTATTAGTTGTTGCTAAGAGATCAAGGATGTTTTCCCGCTTCCCAGGTTTTGCTGATGTGCAGGTGCGAAAACCTGTGAGGAGTATAGCAGCATAGTTGACACAAATTGGGCAAAGAGAGTACTCCATACCATCGACGTCATGCCTGGTGTATCAGTGGGCTGGATGAGGGCCTTTCGTTCATTTGTGCTTTTGTTTGTTCCCTCTTTCACTCTCCCTCTGGAACTTGCTGTTCTGAGATCACTGCTCCAGATTGTTCCAAGATGGCTCTTGGTTTCTCTTCGTGATCACTGCTCAGGATGGGCTGCATCTGTTATCAGGTCCTGTCCTGGTTTCAGCCAGGACGGAG
>KL275956.1:742-46590 GCA_000699545.1 Podiceps cristatus
GACTGTGAAAACTGGCAACTCTGGCTTCTGTTTTCATGATGTCCTTCGCCCCTGGTCAGAGCCATGGGCGCGTATAAAATGGGCAGGGGAGACCGTTCCACTCTCAGACAGCTCCAAAACTGATGAAAAATAGGTGGGAAAACCCAGAGGGGAGCTCTGGGAGGCAACGCCACAGTCAGCGAGACACAGCATAGCATAGTTGGTATCACAACATCTCTGTCTGGTATCTCACAGCTCCCAGCGCCACCCACTCTCTATCAAAAGAGGAGCATTCGCTCTCTTCTTCTTACTCTGCTCGAGTGAGGAGCCTGTGCTGGGATCACGGGCTGCCCAAGGAAGGGCTCTGCTGTGAAAGTTGGCAGCGTGCAGCTGTGTGATACGCGGGGTTAATCTACAGTTCCCTCTTTTCAGCACAGTCCTTCCTGTCAGACAGCGCCTTCTTCCTCGCAGGACTTCTGCAAGGCCAAGTTCTTTAACAAAGGGCCAAACAGCTGTGTTTTTATTGACACCCAAAGTACATGTCTCCCCCTAAAGAGGTCGCGTGAAGTGCAGGCCCTGTCTCCTTCAGGGGGTTTGGGTCTTCTCATAGTACAATAAGAACATAACGATTTGGAGTCATATTCTCTGCCAGTGCAAATCACCGACTTTTTTTTTTTTTTTTTTTAGGTCAGAACATAAGATTATTAATACCAGATTTACAAAATCGGTTGTAAGTATTGTTTTAGTCTCCTGTGAGATGAAAGATTGAGGAACTCATCTGTTTCTAGCCCCTGTTAATTGTATCACTGCATTTGGCCGTTCAGCAGTAGACAGATCAAAGGGCAGCTATAAAAATGGCATTTAATACCTGTCCATTAACCTATCCAGACTATGAAAGGACTGTGCCAAGAAAACAGAGATTTGCTGTTCCCACATTGTGTACATTTTGGTGTTGGTAAACACAATGTGTCAAGCAAAGTGACGTTTGCAGACAATGACCGCAGCAAAGCTCAGTGCAAGATCCTACTGGAGGAGGAAAGTGGTATTTATTTGCAAAATCCCCAGTAAGCTCATTTTACCCATTCTAATTCATTGTCTCAGATTTTATTCATTCACACTATCCCAACCAAATACTTCCAAGCCCCGAGATGCATGTGCAGAGAGGGTCTCCCCAAAATCAGAGAGGACAAGGACCTCCAGCTGTCCCATCCTCACTTTCTCTTCTGGGTTCCTCTCGGTTGGTGGAGACAGGGTGGGTTTTGGTCAGGTCTGCTACGCCCTCGCAGCCAGCAGTTTCTGTGCTGTAGTCTTTTGGCCGCTGAATTTTCCTTACTTGGTGCTCCGTGAATCTTAGGCGAGGGTTTTGCCCGTTATTTTCATTTTCCCATTCTGGGTGTATTTGCAACTGCAGTCTCTCCCCTGTTGGAATGAGAGGAAGAAGGAAGGTGTGTACGGGCTGGTGTTTTAGCCTTTCCTCTGTTGTTTCTTCTGGTGCTTTCACACTCCATTCATTCACTCTTCATATCAGCCAGCGTTTCTGTTACCACTTGGTCATCTTTACACAGCTCAGAAGTGTCACGAACCGTGAATGTTGTCACCGGTGATATTGCAACCCCTTGATAGCTCCAGCAGAAAGGCCCCTTTTCAGTTTGTCGCACAATCCTAGGAACAGTCTTGGATCCATGACTCGTTTCCCTGGTCTTTCAGTGTCAGCCAGCACCGTTTGGATACGGCTTTGTAAGCTACAGTTACAGCATCTTTGTTAAAACGATTCCCCGTCCGAGCCACTCCCCCAGCTCCAAGCAGCCGACATTGATACGGCTCGGTTCAGGTTCGGTTTTCAGGTTCTGTTAAAGACAGCAAAGGATCCACCTGTGATACGTTGAATAGTCAAGGCAGGACGAGGAGTTGGTCTGCTCACCACCAAGCTCCAAACCTTTCCAGTTGCTTCACTGTTAAGGATATGAACCTCATATTTTAGGTGACCCGAGCCATCTGCCTCTAACCGTTCCCTGTACGTCACCACCAGCAGAAGCGTGTCGGAGAGGAGGGATAGTGTGCGTCACATCTCCGATAGCCTCCATCGGGCACGTGTAACACCCTCCTCCTGAACGCATTCTCCTCAACTTCTCAGCACTGTTTTTGTGATCAGACTGAGGCAACTGCTAAGAAAACAGTTACCTGAGGTGCAGTAGCAGGTATAGCTTCCAAAAATGCCTCAAAAAATCAAATGAGCTGCATATAAGCTCATAACTGCTTCCCCAACAGACTCTTTATGGCACAGTAGCTGTATTTCCAGCTCTTCTACAGTATATTGCAACGCTGCGCAATGCATGTGCCCTGTAGCCCTCTACCTAGCAGTTTTGCCCAAGCAGGAGGCTGGGCATGATCGAGCATGCAGCTTGTCAGCCACGGCTGTGGATTTCTCACTTGGAATGGGTTTGTTCTTGTACTCCCTTACGAAGCACAGAGGGAGCAGTCTGCCAGAACAGGAGGGAGAAAACTCACTGGCGCTGAGGCGTCACTGCTTGGCGTCATCTGTGGCCTCTCCGGTTGTCTCTGCTGTGTTTGCCCAGCTCGGCCCCGCAGCTCCAGCCCTGGGCCAGCCCCGCCGCCGTGACCGGCTCTGACAGGGTTCATGGGCTTAGCGCCGCAGCTCCTCCCGCCAGGCAACAACGCGTTGTAAGCATTTGCCTTTGTATAAAGACGCTTCATGGGATTCTCCTGGGTGTGTTTCTCCAACACGACACGCAGGCTGTTGCTCTGCGAAACACAGGCACTGCCCTGGCCCACGTGGGCACGTAGGGGCTCTGCCGGCAGCACAGCCGTCGGCTGGCAGGCTCCCGCCGGGGCAAAGTCCTCGGGGCACTAGAGGTTGTTGAAACACAGGTAGTGCTGGGCACATGCTCCAGATCTCATAGTTCTGGTTTTCTGCTGAAACCAAAGGCTTTTGTTGGGGAAAGTGACCGGAGCGTGTTCTCATCTCCGTTATGTTGGAAGTAGCTTGGGAATTTACCAGCTCCGAGATCTCCCTGACGTACCTTTCTGTTGCCTTTGGAGCTCTGAAAATGTTCCTTCCGATCTGCTTACCAGGCTCATATCAGAAATTAATTTATTTTCAGATTTTCTGTTGGAAAACCATGACAGCCTATGAAATGCCATTACAGCTTTTTTTTTTTTAATCTCCAATGATATTACTGGTGACCATGGAGGCTTCTCCCAAGTACTCTAATGCACCGGCCAGTTGAAACCCTGAATAATTATTTTGTCTCTATATGCAGTTAAAATCTGAAATGTTTGTTTGAAAGCACTAAAGATGCTATTTAGAAAAAAGGGACTTAAAAGCAGTATAAAGCGCGGGAACAGATCTTCAGATAAGAAACGCAGGAGACTCTGAACCCACCTATCCGTTCAGTGAGGCAGTTGTTACAGTGCTACCGTGGTCGAACAGAGACATGGCTGTATTTCCAACAGGAAGATTCTCCTCTTGTAGTCACGGTAGCCATCACAAACCTGACCAGGGTGAGACAGCAGGTCAGCGTGCACCAGCACTAGCCAAGACGCCACGTCGGTTGGCAGCATCCTCGCTGCCTGGGCTGCCGGTGGGGTTGGCGTGGGCAGAGTGAAGCCTGTGCCTCTGCACGGCTTCAGGCTTCCAGGGGCTTTCCCGGTTCCCAGGCGTTGCGGGTGGGTATGGGGAGTTTGCTGCTGGCCTGTCAGAGCTGAAGCTGCACGCTGAAAGCTTTTTTTGTCCCCAGCCCATCTGACGAGATACAGTACCTGGCGTGGAAACCTGCTTCTCCTTGGGGAGGGGGGAGGAAGGGTTTGGGGAGACTTGTTGCAAGCAGAAGAAACATCCCCCTTTCCTTTCTTATTATCCATTGCATTTTCTGAAACAGCAGCAAACTTTTCTTTAGCAAGATACAGAGCGTACCGTGTTTGTATCTGCTGCAAGACAGAGACAATGAAGTGTCCCAAGTAGGCAAATTAACACTGAACCTTTGACAGATGCTGCCTATCACAATCCAGCACTTCAAGTTCAGTGGCTTTTTCTTTTTTTTTTTTTCCTTTTACATGCAAACATAGCTCATAGGTGCCTCATAGGATTTCATTTTTCTTATCCTCCTTAGTATGCTTTACAGTTACTGATCTAACGGCAACGGGTAATTTTCTTCTTGCAGTGCTGCTCAGACTTTAATTAATAACACTGGTCACAAGTCCTCCCATTTTGCATAGCTGGGGTATATTTTGCTAAAACATAGGCCTTTTTATTGCATACAGTGATGAAGAGCCTGATGTGGTGATGTAAAACCTTTCTTCTAAACCAACTTGTGGTCCCATGTAGATCGTATGCCGCTTAATTTCTCAAGGAACTTACTAAAGAGGTTTGGGTGCCCTTTGAAATTATAAAGGACAGAAGAAACGGGATTTTTGTCAGCTTCATGGGCAATAGGGAATTACAGAAAAGGGTCATAAACTTTTGAGTCTGTTTGGTTGTTTTAGAAAGCTAAAAGTTAAAACCAGCAAAATAAGCAGAAGGTGAAACATCTTTTTTTCCCACTTAATGATGTCTTACATTGCTGTCAGTTGGAGTTTGTTTGGTATGAATATAGCATATGTGACAGTAATTCCTAGTACTTAGCACTTTTTGTGTCGTATTTTTTCTCCTTTGAAGCACAAGTTTTATCTACTTTAATTACCAGTGCTACGAGGATCGTCAGCGGAGTTTACAGATAATCGTATATTACTTGGATTGTTTAAAGGGTTGATATCAAAGCTGTCGTGCAAGTGTGCATATATGCGTTAAAAATTCAGTAAGGTATATGCTAAGAAAATAATTTTTAAAATTTGCACTGATTGAGAACATTTTTAAAGGAAACGTTGAGCAAGAAAAAAGTAATCTTGAGATCTTGTATTAATATGTGCAAATTTTTGTGCATGTTAATAGTTAAAGAGGTGACATATTTTAGCGGAGTCAGTTTTTTAGAGAAGAGACTGTAAAGAGATGGGTAAAGCAGAGGCAAAGCTCAGGTGCTGAATTATAGTGAGAGCTGAATACATCAGTTTGTCAGCACATGAGTAACCAGAGAAACGTGAGGTGCTCCCTTGCTTTTCATGGTAAGAATTCTTTGCCTGGGCGCAAAATTAAAGCCAAAATAATTTGACTCTTTGCAAACAGTTTGCAACGTGACTTTGGTTAAAATTGTTTGGCCAGCAGTAATTCTGTGGATAAAACCCCTCTTTGGAGCTAGAAGAGGAGGACATGTAGGTGCTAAATGCCCCATCACCTGGCGGCTGCAGCCCAGCAGGGTGAAGACAGCCCCGGCAGCCTGGCAGCAGCAAGGCCAGGCTCTCGGGGCGCTTGCTAACACGAAATAATATGGATTAATTAGCAGATGGTAGAAGTCACGGTGGAAGCGGAACAAAGTCAGAAGCTGACCTTTATTCAGCTAAATGCAACATGCAGTCCTAGCGAAGAATTGCTGCTGGCAGGCAGATGAGGATAAGATCAGTCAGTGAATGGCCAGGGCAGAGCTAGAGAGGGCGGAATTAAGCCTTTTCTGCCTGTGTGTGTGGCTTTTACTGATAACCTAGAGGCACCTTTTCCCTTGCTGTTGCTCAATGCGGCAGGACGTTGAGAAACGGTTGTTTGGCAGCTTACGGGGCTGGAAGAGAAGCGTTTTATCTGGGAGGCTGAAATGAGTCCCCGAGACTGGCGACCATGTGTGGTGTGGGCTAGCAGGGCAGCAGCCGTGTCAGAGCCATGAGGTTGCTGGGTTGGCTTTACTATCAGAATGTCACTCAGTGACATTTTGAGCCTTAGGGAGACAGAGCGGTGAGATGACGCCGTGGGCTCCCCTCGACTTCCTGCGGAGACTCACCCCTGCCACATTCCTTTGATAGAAAGAAATAGACAATTCACTCCACGGACACAAATAAGTCTGGATTACACACAAATGGGAACACAGTTTTGCATTTAGATTTTTTTTTTTTTTAAATGCTGAGGACTGGCAGAGGTATGTTTCATATTTAAGCCACCACATAAACCAGTACTTTCAGCTCCTAGAGCCAGTCACTGCGAGGCAGCTGGTCAGCGTCAGGCAGGACACGCGTCCACCCTCCGTGGGCAGCCGGGGTCCGAACGAGCGTCGCTGTTGGACACGCATCACTGCGGAGCGAAGGGGGATTGCCCTGCGCCGCTGACCGCAGGGGACCGGGCTTATGGATCTGTTGCAGTTGGGGCAGTTAAGATTTGTTTATAAAACATGTTTAAAAGCTGAAAATAAGTAAAACCTACACAACTCTGCAAGAGGAGAATTAGGTAAAACAGGGACGAGTGCAAAGCAGAAAGAACCAGAAAATTGCAACAAATAATAAGAAATATTAATCACTCAGATACTTGTTTGCAAAGTGGGAAAAAAAAAAGTGCTATGTGCTTTTTAGCCAAAAAAATCCCCCAAATTGATGGTAATGTAGACCATCTTTACTAAATGACAAATCATTCCTCCTGATTATCTCCAAATATCTCTCTGTAGCAAAAGTTGCATGGTCAAATTGGCTTTTCAAACCAACTTCCATGGGATTAGCGGGTTGGTTGGTTTTGTGGGGGTTTTTTTTGTTTATTTGGGGGTTTTTGTTTGTTTTATTGTTTGGGTTTTTTTTTAATTTACAATCATATCTTCTCAGATGACTCGAGAAAACTGGATATATTAACATGATTAAAGACTCCTGTGTTGGTAGTGCAGTGTAGATTTCTCAGCTGAATTAAAGACGTGAAGGCTGTGGCTTTAAGCTCGTTCCTTTCCTCCGGTGTGTCCCGATGTGTTACATTGCTTTCAGAACCCTTCAGCTGGGATTTTTCAGATGAAGCACGGTGCGCATTTGCAGAGCATTCATATGGCTCTTGATTTAATGTTCTCCATTAAAGACAGACATGCGTTAGCATATACTAATCCTTCTTTCATTTTTTGTTTCAGACAACTGAAACGTGACCATCCCAGTGCTGTAGTTCTTAGTACCGATGACTTCTTTATCAAAAACGGTGTATACATGTTTGAGCCTGACTTCCTAGAGGACGCACACAAATGGAACCAAAAGAGAGGTGACTTAACTTGATCCAGGGGTTCTGCAGCATAGTTTTGCTTTTCAGTCTGTCTTTAAACTTAGCCCCCAAAATAAAATATCTCAAAGTGGTTCACGGGGTACTGGTTAAAAAAATACATTTAACCACTTACTATTTTATTTCTTCTAAGAGAGAAATTTATAAATGAAGAGCTGTTGCTGATTGATAGATGTTATTTTAGGAAGTAAACCGGTGACTCTTGGGTAGCACTGCTGAAGGTTGGTAACAGCAGGTGGGATGCAGACACCAGCCCAGCGGCTGCCAGGACAGCTGCGCGCACCGCTTCCTTCAGGCTCGACCTCCTTAGGTGTCTGGCCTGACTCGGAAGGGGGTCTTACAGGGGGGAGTTAGTGACAGCCAGGAGGAAAACTTGCAAACCTAATTATAAGTTTGAGAATGAAACAATCCAGGTCTCTGCTTCCGAGAGGAAAATGTAACACGCTTGTGTGGCTGTGCTCTGAACTCGTTTCTAGCCATGGCAAACACGCTTGGAGATCATAGAACAGGGATCTTTTGCAAATAAGTCATTTTTAGCTGTTGTAAATACCTAGTGCTGTAATACTGCTGAGTATGTTCTATGAGAGGTTCAGAGCTTACTACCGAGTACAGCCAGCGGCTGCATCACCTCCTCCAGGAGCGCACGGGCCGGGCACTGAGCTCTGCTCGCCTCTGGGTGGTAGCTACAAACCCAGCTCTGGTGAGGAACCAAGCGTGCTAGCAGTGGGCAAAGAAAGGACGCTTTGGGGCTAGTAAGACCTGGCTCAGTCTGTTATTTAATACATTTTAGCTTTACTTCATGTATTACATTACAGCACGCAAGGCAATGAAGAATGGGAAAAGCCCAGTTATTATTGACAATACCAACATCCATGCTTGGGAAATGAAGCCGTATGTGATGATGGTAGGGAAAGCTCTGATTTATTGCTTTTATATGCTCAGCTACGACATTTAAGAGGTGACGTGACTGAAGTGGTTCTTAACATTGCTAAAAATAATCACTCCAATTTCCCTTTAGTCCTCTAGTTGTAGTTGATGATTGATACTGTGAAGAAGTAGGGGAAGAGGTGCCAGGGTAGTTGGTTTATCTAGTTGGATAAATACCTCAGTAAAGACAAAATCACTTGAAAAGATTAACGGACTTTGAACTTGCCCTGTAACTTCTTGGCGATCAGCATGTCATCCCCTTCCCCGGTAGTGACATGAATTGAACAGTTCCCAAACTATTCATTGACAAATATATCAAAATATGACTTAGAATTTTAGTTTATGACTTGTAAAAAATACACCATAAAGAGTCTTCGAAGGCCCATTGGTGTCCCTTGTCAGGAGTTCTGGCAGAGATGGCAATATTTTTTGTACAGTTTCATCCTGTGGCCTGACTGCTAGCATTACATTCATGTTTGTGCACAGCTCTAAGTTCTTGGGTTATGGTCTTGTCAGTTAAGAAATTTGGGTCTAAGTGTTGCTTGTACGGGAGCACAGAAGAGGCAAGAACTAAGAGTGGTGCTGGAAAGCCTGGACATGCTACTCCAGTAGCGGAAGTTGTGGCAGCTTGGGGGTGACTAGGAAGGAAGAGAGAGCACAGCCAGAGGTGGACAAGATGTAAAAATGCCAGCAGAGTTCCCTGCTTCCTTTCTCCCAAATAAGAACCCAAAAGCGATCAATAATTGTATTAAATATATATACATGTATGTATATCTAGATACAGATATATAAATATAAAAAGGACGAGTATGTTGCTTTACTTTGAAAAAAACCTTGAGGCTTGTAGACTCAGTGGCTGGAGGTAGCATGACCATTAGCTGCTGACCTAGCAGTCCCAGAAGCTCTAGCGTGGTGTGGCCAACTTGTGGCTCTTGAGCCATCTGTGACTTCCAGAAAGTTCAAATGCCAGGATGCTGTGGGGGACAGGGGGGCGAGGCTGAGGCAAGTTTTGTTGGGAGACCCAAATTCTTTGATGGAGAAGGAAATTAAGTAGCTGGGACTCAGACCAACACCTCGATGGGAGTCAGAGTTGTCTTCCTCATTCTGGCTCCTGGTACCTGAGATGTGTCTCTTAGGTAAAAAATCTCAGTGGGTCTGGAAGATCGGCTGCTCCAGAGCTTGGCAGCCATACGTCTAAAACTTCTGTGTACTTCTTCAGGCACGTGAAAATAGATATGAAGTTATATTCCGAGAACCAGATACACCCTGGAAGTTCAATGTTCAAGAACTGACAAGGTACATCTTTCTCTCTTTGATATAGCAGACATCAATAAAATGAGAAGCTGTGTTCCAAGAAGGGTCAGCACTCTTCATCTGCTATAAAAAGTTACCTAGTAAATGAAAATAGAAGGATTATTGTGGAAAATTTTTATTACTCAGTACGTGGTCTGCAGTGAATTCAGCCCTGAAAGAGCCGTGCTGAAATGAGTCAGGCAGTCAAAAAGCCCCCCCAAATGTGTATTTATACCGCAAGCTTCTTGTAGCAGGAACGCTGATTTTCATTCTGCATTTTGAGCAGCACTCTATTTGGGCACAAAACATGTCTAAGCACTACAGAAAATACTCAGACAGCTGTTTGTGTAAAATCTAACCGTAACAAATATTGTCTTGCGGTGGTGGGATGCTATGCTAAGTGTGGTCAAGAAATGGGGTTTTACCAGATCTTTCTGAAGATCTGAATGCAGACAGACAGAAGGGATACAGTGAACTTACCAACTCTGCATCATGTGGCAGGATGTAGAGGCAGCCAAATACAGCTCTAGGTAGGTCAGTTTGGCTAGTGGCTGCAAGGTGAATGGTTCTATCACTAAAAAACCCTTGTGCAGGCTTATTTCCTGGCCTTTAACCAACCTGATGTAAAGCATGTTGCAGTGAATAGGGCACTCCCATCTCCTAGATCCAGAAGCTAAGCACATGCTAACAACTTGTTATTGCAAGAAAACAGGGCACAGGCACTTCATTCCGACCGATTTGTACCAGCTAGGGGGTCTAGTCAAAAATCAGCACTGCTCCTTTTTGCATGTGACGGAGACAAATGGCAGAGGGCTGTGGCCCAGAGCGCTCGTGGCTGCAGGGTGAGGCAGGACGTGGTGGGTGGCGGCCGCCGGCACGGGGCCGAAGGCAGGCGAGGACACCGACAGCCTTAGCAGATTCCACTAGCAATCACTCATGATAGGCTGAGCTACTCAGTAACTTGTATTTTGTTTTAATAATCATTTGAAAGAAGTTGGCTTTTTACAGTAGCACCGTAAAGCTGATTCAAGCACACTCACTTTGGAGCAGCTCCCTGGCCTCACGCCCGCCTCTCCCGTGGATGCTGCAGCTGGCAGCCTCCGAGTTACCGTCACCGCAGTTCCGCCAGGGAAAACCATGTTGAGCGATGCAGGATTTGCGTTCCACAAGGCTTTGAGAATACAGATACAGGACAAACTGATGTTCTAGATGATGAATTGTGCCTAATAGAGCTAAGTGGCAAACCCAAAGATATTGAGAGTTTGCAGACTCACAGACAGGCAGAAATCCCTGGAGTTCTTTGGAAAAACAATTCCCCCTAATGAGTCAAGAGGCCGCAGCTGTTTCTGGTCTGTTGCGAAAGCTCTGCATGTTTGAGCATCCTGTTCCCCTCCCTCTCAGACTTGTCGTTATTTACAAGTCGGCCCCAGAGCCTGAGCCACATCAGGTATGATTTTTCCCCACTTGCACGCAGACCAAGCAAGAGCAGGATTTTGACCTCTGTACTTGTTGAATACGAGTCAGTGTCTGGGCTACCTATCTACAGCGCTTGTCCACATTTCGCCAGATCACCGGAAGCTCGTCCTTAAGGCTAACAAGCCGTTGGCACTAAACCCCATATAAAATAATACACAGGTTTTCGACATATCTCTTTCGTACCTGGCCTACGTTTCAAAGTCTTTGTCTAATTTCTTATGTCCTGGCTGCCCACAAAAATAGTTGCATTACATTTTTCAGCAGACACAAAAGTATTTTTAAGTAGACAGAACTGAAGAACAATTTGGTAAAAAAGAGATAGAAATAGATCAGCGGGGACATAAACACCTACCCTGAACATACCGGGAACCTTAGCAAGCTTAAGATAACCTCTAATACACAGGCAGCTGAATACTTTTATTTTCTGTTAATGTTGACTCTACAGAAGAAATATTCATCATGTCCCTGAACAAAAGATACAACGGATGAAAGAACAATACGAGCACAATGTTACCTTCCACAGTGTTCTTCAGTCTGAAAAACCAAGCAGAGATGAGAGAAGCTCCAGCGGACCAAATGCAGCGTACAGCATGGGTGCCCATTCCAGCCCCCCTCCAGCCTTCTCAAACAGAAGACCTCACGTGGCACGTACAGGCAACGTGCATTTTACCTGAAGAGGTGGATTCCTCAGGGTATTTTAATTATCAGGGTATAAAAGTCTCTAGTTTTACATTTTTCTTCTAAACTGTTTCTTATTCTTATATTTTTCTACTACATTTCTAAATCACTTTTATTTCTTACAAATTTTTAAATGTCACTGGATTATGATCTCGCAGGTCTACGTGACCGATCTAAGAGCACTATCCCCAGTATGAACTGTACTTGCTCTCCTCCCCTTCCTCTATGAAAATCCATTCAAGCTAATGGCAAAATTTACTGGCTGTGCCACACGCCTTTCTTTTTCCCCCATGCACCGCACTTGTCACTCATCGATAACAAGAAATATTCCTAAATTCTTTCTTTCTTACAGGCCACGCAGCCAATTCCTTCTCCATGCAGTTGTCATTTCTTACCTTTTTGATACTTTCTATCTGACTGTATAACTTTTTATATCTTCCCGCTCCGGCTTGCCTAGAGCGTTACGGCTAGCTTTGAGGCAAACTGAATGGAGGAAAAGGCAGTTCTAACAACCTCTAGCAAGACTTGATGCTGTTGCCCGTCTACGCCTGTCTGCTGCCTGGGTTTCTGCTGGTCTTACCTTACGCTGGTCACAGCCAGACAGCTTCTCCAGCCTGGAGGCCAAACACTTGGGCGCAGCAAACTGAGCCCTTTACCTTGCCAAGGCATAGGAGTTTAACTGATCCTGAGACGAGTCCGTATACGGAGGCTGCTAAAAGGAAACATTAGTGTTAGGCTAGTGCTCCTAACAGAATTCTAAGTAGGAACAGGGCTGCAGGAGCAGCTCTGAATAGCCTGAAGCACAAGCTAGCAAATACCCAAACTAACTCAGAAGTACAAACTAATGACTTAGGAAAAAAGTAGGTTCTTGTAAGGGGAGAAATCAACTTTTTCCACCACTAAGTGCCAAGAAGCCACTGACTGATGAATGAGTGAGAAAAGACCTTATCCTGCAATAGTTTTATCCATCTTCTGCTTTATTTTTAAAACTTTTTTTTTTTAAAACATTTTTAAAACTTGGCATTTGTGATGACAGTTTTTTAAGTAGGTGTGGATTATTAGGCAGTGCTTATAGGACAGTGGTGAGTTATTTTGCAGTAGGAAATGAAGACAGCTCACACTGGACATTAAGAAACAGGAATGTAGCTGCTATGCACCTAGCAATTTAGCAGACAGCAAAGCAGAAGAGGTACAAAGAAATACAGCATTTCTGGGCAAAGGCCCAGCTGTCTTCAGGACACAGTAGATGTATGAGGTGAATTGCGTTCTCTACTCAAGCTGCATTAAAAGACGCATCGTCACCATTGTAAATAATGGTGAACTAGGGGGCCTAGGGACCCTGGCTCTGTGGTGTTGCACAAAGGTTCGCAGCACTACCAGCAAATTGTCTCAGCCCATTACAGTTCTCCAGTCCTGCTACAACGTCCAGCCTGGTCAGAGGAGCCACCCCCAGCTCAGCACTCAAGCCAAGTGAACGGCACTGGACCCCTGAAAGGTTGCCGATGGGAGCTGGGGGTCTCAGTTCTGAAGCACCCTTCCTCCTTTGACCACGGCTGGCAGGAAGCAGCCGGGCAGCAAACTACTTGAAATGGGGAGTCGGCAGCTGGTCTAGCAGGGCTGTTTCCAGTGGAGAAACTCCAATTCTGAGAAGCTTCACCTGTTGAAATTAATGAGAACAAAGCAATGAATTCAAGTAGTAACTGACACTCAGCAGAAAGATCTCCCGATGAAAACAAAGAAAGATCTGATTACAAAGAAAGATCTGATTATCTTTCATGGTGGTGTAGCCTCGAGTGCTTAAGGAGTAGCTCAGAAACACTGACCAAGGATCTACCATTAATACCTTTGTATGGCATTTTGCTGTCCATCAAATAACCGCAGCTGCTCTTTTAGTGCTATATGGAAAGTCTGAGGGGAAGAGTACAAGAACTGTGCCAGAACTACAGAGCAATACTTCAGAATTAAAGTGTTATGTTTGGTGACAGTAGAGAATGGTTTATTTTGCCCTGTGCTAATTCTGACAGCCAAGTAACTATTCTAATACTGCAAAGGGTAACAAAACTGATTGCTTTACTGAAACAAAGATCATGTTGTAATTTAAGAATACATCAGAATCAAAGCAATGCCTTATGTCATCAAACCTTCAGCCACGCTGGCACCATTGTACAAACACGTTTGTGTGAGAAATGTATAATTACTCAACTCCAAATTGTTTTGCAGATGAAACGTCATTTCATGATTCTTTGTTTTTACAATATAGCTTTATTAAATATAACCAGGATTTAATGTACAAAGTGTAAAAATCATTTGAATTTGAAATACATACAATACTGTACACGTGCATTTAGTGGCATTTTGGGGGTTTTTGTCTTTGTAGCGTTCTGCAGGCTGGTAACAAGTTCTCACATTCCTTTGTGTACTTCTGAGGAGCCTCGGCTATTTCAGAACTGCTTTTTGATAAGTTATTGGCTTCCCCAGTAGACCTGGAAGTATTTTTGGGTGAAAGACCATCAGAGAAATTAGTAGCTACTGTATTGCTGGTTTTGTTTACATAATCAATCTTCTTTTCTTCTGGTAAATTATTCACGAGTGCTTGTGTATTAATCATTGCAAGTTCTTCATCAGCAACCAGGTCATTCTCGGGAAGATGGACAGTTTCTCTTGATTTTCTACAGGGGGTGACATAACCAATATTTTGATTTGTTTCTTTTGATGACTTGCTATGCTGTAAACCCAAGCTTCGTGGAGGCTGAAATGCTTTTTTTAAAGATGGAGAAATTATTGAACATATTGGTGTCAGTGGTGGAGGGGCAGGTATGCTGCTGAGGAAGTCCATAGCTTTTCTCTTTTTGCTGTTTTTGGGATGGTCTTCGTTAGCTGCAGCAGATGAAGGCGTTTTTGCTGACCCTGGTGTGACAAGTTTCGTATTCGGTGTGCTAGTTGACAACGGGCTTGGATACTTTATTTCCATTTTAGAAGAGATCTAGTTAAAAAGAGATAAGTTTTATGTTGTATAGAACGTCCCGTTTCATTAGTTTCCCCAACTGCTTCCACAAAATGGGGGGTGAGGGGGTGGAACTGATACAGAAATACGTCATCATTCATGTCCAACTGAACGTTAGTTTGATACCTTCTGATGGGGACTGATACTACTCTTTCACATACTGATGCCTGATAAGTCACTGTTTACATCTACATTAAGGCAGCACATTTACATTCTGTTTCTGAGATCTAAGCTAAATTTATGGGAATTTTTCTATGCCAGATGGTAAGAAATCAAAGCACTCATAAAAAGGACTTAAGTCTAATACTGCATTGGACACATTCTCAACAGGTTGTTAAATAGGGAAAAATGAGGAAAAAAATGAAGAAAAAAAAAAAGGGATAGCATATAGACCAAAAAACTTGAACGTAACAATACATACAGGATAGATGCTACACAGTAAAGAATTCAAACACGTGTTTAACTTGAGAATACCTTTAATGTCTCATTTGCTTTAACCTGGTAACTATATTTATAAACGGATATAAACTAAACCTTCAGAATTAAATATTAGCACTCTCTCAGAAATGGAACCGGATGCCTTATAAGCTTAGATTTAGTCCCCAGGAACTGACAGCACACCAGGGTGTTTGCACTTCCCTCGCAACTAGTGGCAGGAAACATTTCTGTTCTGACTGCACTCAGTACTCCACATCGGGAACAACTTGCCACCAGCAGCCTTCATGGGACACGTGAGTACTATTTAACTCAATTGTTGTCAAGACTGCTATAAAATGTAAACATTCGCTAGCTGATACCTCTTCCCTTTTAAGTCCTGGAAATAGCGAGCAATATCTAGGAAAAGATCACCAGGAGCTAAATTATCTAAACAAAGGAACTGCAGAATGCTGTGAAAAGAATTTACAGATCAAGATTTTTCCTTCCAGTGATATCCATGTCAGATAATCTTCACAGTGGGACCAAGGAAGTGATAAGTCATCTATAAGGAAAGGATGATTCATTTTACTCATATAAAATTCAGAGTATTTAAAGCATGCTGTGAAAACACAGGCCACAGGGGGAGGTTTTTATACACTGCTTGGAGGAATAGTCTCATGGTTCCTCCTGGGGAATAATCCTAAACCCATGCACAGAGAAAGCTCCTAATCAGCTTGCGTTGCCCTGAAGAGAATGTATGGAGAGGACTGAAAGAGAAGAGCATTCACCACAGCTATCAGTATAAAACTTGCTTACATCCTTGCTGCATGTATTGTCAGTATAAACACAGTATTAATTACCAGAAGCTTACCAAACTTTTCTCTTCTGCATAAAGACCTGAGTTGCAGGAAGGAGAGGGGCATTCCAAGCCACAACTTTTAGTTAAACTGGGTGTAAGAGAGAGATTTCTTCGTAGCAAATTCATCAATTTACTTTCTGCGTCAGAGCAAAAGGAGGCCACATTCTATAAAGGAGAACAGTTTATGATGCTCAACAGTTGTTTTGCAAATTGTTTAAGTACTATATGCTCACAAAGTATTTAGGACTTGTTTTCTCATCATAATCCCGCTACAAATTTGGATCAAACCAACAAGAAGACTGCTGCACTTTCCGTGGAGGGAAATACCATACCTTCCTTTTATTGTTAACCAGAAAAAAATCCTTTTGTATTTAAACTTATTTTTCAGTAAGAAGTGAGAATGCATGACCAAGACATGCTATTTAGCACAGTTAGAAAACAACTAATAAATAAATGAAATCAACAGTCCGATACTGAATATGCTTAGCTGAGCAAGACAGTAAATTTCAACTTTTAAAAGGCTAGAGCCAAACTGTCCGTGGCAGAGTCCCTACTGACAGGTACAATATTTCTTGCTAGCCAGAGAAGATTCTGTGGCACATCCTAAAAACAGTGTTGATTGAGCTGAATTAAAAAGAAAGGACATTCAATGGGTGATCTATAGAGCCCTCCAGGAAAAGTGCATTAACACCTTATTCCATCTACCAGAAAATCCCCCCAAATTCAACATTATGTGCATTACTTGTTTTAAAGATCTAGTGGTACTAATGGACTTTCTGGTGACGAATGTAACACAGCAGTAACAAATTTATTATTAAACTAAAAATCTACATATGTACCTCTATCGTACTTCTCAGTTCATTAACCTTCTCTTGAAGGTAGTTTTCCTTTGGACTGGGTGAGAATACAGAAAGATCTCCAGCCAACAGCACAGGAATTTCTGATCTGAATTCAGATTGCCACCGGAGGTTGCTTGCAGAAATGAACGAACAGCGGACAACTATATCTTCAATAGCAAAGTGCTTGAGATCTGTCCAGATCTTTACTGCCACTAAATTGTAGCTTTCATCAGATAAGTACACCATAGTAGTGAAACCTAAAAGCAAGAAAACAGTCTGAATTAAACCTTAAATCTTTAAGTAAAGGTCGATTACTGCATTTTGTGTCTATAAAAGAAGTCACACACATCTTGAAAGAAAGTTGATAAATGTAACATGGCAGCCTATCTGCACAGTAACATTCATGCTTCATTCATATTCTACACCCCCTCCTTACTGAGTACAGAAAATAACTCAAGGTCCTCAAAGTCCGGGTTCGTGTGCTTAGAAAACAATACTCCTATGGTGCTTTTCCTTTTTATTCAGACGATTAGCCATCTGTCCCTACGCATGAGCTCCAGTCCCTGCGTTCCACTCGTTCCATGACACTGTACACAAGAGAGGGAGCACACATACGTGCACGATGGTACCTCTCCAGTGCTGAACACAGATGTGAGAACTTACATCCTCCATTTACGGAAAAAAATAAAAGTTTCTCTTGAGCTTAGATCCTCCCTTACTAGATTTTTCCTGAGCTAAGAAGTGAGGACAGTTTTTCTTTAGGAAGACAGAATTATCTGCTAGCATATCACGGTAATGGGCTATATTAGCAGGATTTCACAGGCCTGAGATACAGATACAATAGCAAGATCATTTTGACTTCTGAAAAAAAAAAAAAAATAAAAATTAGTGCTTATTCAATGGGAGGAGATGAATGTGGTCCACATCATACCTGTTCTGCTAACAGAAACTACAACTCCGACTAAATCAACTTCAGCGCATGGTGGCTGAAAAGAAGGATCCAACAAACTGGTGAATTTTAGAACCTTTCTTGGAAAGAAAATCTGTACCAGCATGTCCTGTGATACCTGAAGAAACACAAAATTGTTAAGTGTTTACAACACACTTATCTAGACTGTGATACATTTTAATACATCTTTATGCAGTTAGAGCACTTACTGGTAGTTGTAGATACTGAGTTTTCTTTGTTGCTGTTAATTGTATGTTAGTCGAGTCTGATCTTCCTTTGGACTGTGATGTTGACAGCTGGTAGATTCTGTACCGACTGCCTTCTTTTAACAACGAACAAACATCTAGCAGTGGACGCCAGATACTCAGTATTGCTCCTAACAATATCAGATTAAGATATATTAGCTGTGCAACACTAATTTGAAGGCTTTCAAACAAAATAAATCCACAACACTCCCTCCCACCCAAAAGCCCTAAACCAAAACCCAAATAAAACTGAAACTATTAACATGCAAGCTAGAATACCATTGGGAAACTCTTCAAATCTATGCTATGTCAGCCAGTTACCATGTTTACAGAAGTTATAGTTTTCCAAGTACTAACTTTTATGCTTTTCTTGCTTTCTGTAGTCTACCACACATAGTTTCCATACAGTAGACACATCTCTTTTGGAACAACCACTTTCTTCCTGTTCTGCTGACTCTAAAGCCTTCTTGAATTCTTCCTGTATCTGAGTTTGCTTTTTATCATTCATCAACTGCCTGTGAGCATTCAGAGCTTTTAATTGGTCTTCACTGAGATACCCCTGTAACCAAGAGAAAACGTATTCAGTGTCTTTTTTTATTAAAAAAATTGTGTCAAGATTTTTAGATAGCCTCTTTCTTAAACGTTCATCTGTTACAAGCAATTTATTGTTCAACTGATAACACTGCTAGGACTTGAAATGAGGTATGTTAACAATGGGAGTCACCAGTCTTGACTGGTACTTAGCTGGTGCTCCATTGTCCAAGTATTACATTACACACTGCTCTTAGTGATAATTACTGAGAAGCCTACTTAAGAGTGCAAACTAAGGTGAATATTTAATAGAACAGGCATGCTTGCCTGTTTCATAAGAAAGAAAAAATACTAGGAAAAAAATCTGTAAGAGGAGAAGAAGAGTTGCACTTCCCAGCAGGCTGCTGTCTCTGAGCTGACACACTGATTCACACTGAACTGCGTCGGGAGCATTACCTTTCTGACCAAGCCTTCAAGATCCAGATGCTGTTACACGTAGCACCACAGATATGCATAACTTTTTAATCAAATGAAGTCACAGATCGTATGGACCCTGTCAAGGACCCTGACTTGCAAAGGGTGAGGTGTGTGTTTAATTTTTAACAACTGATAGGGACTAATCACCTGCAGCTTTATTAATTAAGGCATAAACACTTAAAAGTTGTGATTGAACTGGAATAGGGAATGAAAAGAACAATGACAATATAATAATTCAAACACTTCAGTGAACAGCATGCAAGAATAAGTGTGTGAAACGAGACTTAAGAGATGCTTTTAGTTCTCATATATGCAAGACAAAGCAAAGTAATATAATTACAAGTAACATTAACTTGTGCTATATCCTGGATTTTTATATCAAGAGAAAATAGTATTCTGTTTTGCAATCTAAGACATTATTAAACTATTTCAACAAGCCTTCATTAAAATATTTTCAAAATTTTAAATCTTAATTTATTTAGCAATAATCTCAAAAGGCAGCAAAAATAAATAGTAATTTAATGGTTGACTTTAGCAGGAGGTACTAAATTGTAAATTATTCCACAAGCATTTCAAATTAGCCCAGTAGGCTCTACAGCTACCTCCATATAATCAGGGTCAGATGCATTCTGAATTGCTTCATAAAGTTCTGCACCATCTTGCAAATTATGGATTTGCTGTCTTGTGACTATGCGTGATCTCGGTGTTCTTCTGCTAGTTGTCTCTGTTGAAAAAGAGACGTTATGCTGAGTACAACCGATACACTTTAAAAGTGAAAGAAATAATTCTGTAATAAGCACGGCAGTACTTAGCCCTTGCCAGAAAAAACATGTCTATATAGGAACTGATATACATGTGCATACATATATATAAGGAAAATACAAGCAGAAAAGAAAAAAATCTCATTCATTTAAATACAACATAGATTAGAATACTATACAAACTTTGGGGAAGCCAGGATCAGCGTTTGCACGCAGGAGAGTGTGGGAGACTTGACGGGCTGCCATGAAACCTCATCAATACTTGACCATGTTTTCTGTACGTCTGTCACTTCCTCTCATACAGCAGAAAAACAGAGAAGTCTCAAAGATACCAGGGATCTGGGACAACAGGTGACCACAGGCCTGCACATGAAGCCTCATTAGGACACCAGCTAAAAGCCAAGTTAACTTTTCTACATTAAACTATTACCGTCGTCTTAGGCAAGTCATTTTGCTGCTAGCATTTTTGATTAATTCTTTCAGCATAGTAGACTCCAGCACAGACAAGTTTATCAGTCAAACATAAGACACCACAATGAGGTGCCTGATATATGGAAGTTCTTACCACTGAAGTTAAAAATTATAAAGCAATCTCTGATTTCAACTAAGAATTCAGGTTGTGTATGGTTTTGGTGTTTTGGGGGTGGGGGGGTGGTTGGTTTGGTTTGTGGTTTTTTGTTTGTTTGGTTTGTTTTGTTGGTTTGTTTAAGGGTATGGCTTTATTTGCCTTTTCCTTGTTATTTGTGAGAGACTCCAGGTTCTGAAAAAGAGAACATCTCAGTGTTACAGATCAACAAGAGAAAGATTTATGGAGAGGGAAAGGCTATCTTGGTTGTAGTGACTCTGTGAAATTTGGAATTGCATAGGCCACTGTTAGTGATGGAATCCTAGCTCTTCCTGGGGAAAAAAAAAAAAAAAACACAAAAAACCCACAAACCAAACCAAAACCAACAAAAACCTCTCCCAAAAGATAGACCAGAGCATCAAGGCAGCTGGAATCCATAATCAGTGTGGCAAGGATCCTCATTCCAGTTTAGCTGCGTCAAACCTAAGGGGGAAGGCAAACATAGTTCCGGTGCAGCAGTGAGCTTCATGAAACTGTAGCAATCAGCAGCCAGTTGCAGCACTTAAAGCAACTGCAGACCTGAAACCACTGCTAGAAATCACTGGCAGAGGTGTGCAGTGTCATCCCACTACAGAGTTAGAAAATGGCTGAAGCTGGAGGGGGCCTCTGGAGGTCATCTTGGCCAACCCCCCGCTCAAGCAGGGTCATCAAGAGCGGGCTGCCCAAGACCATGTCCAGTGAGCTTTTGAGTATCTCCAAGGATGGACGTTTCACAGCCTCTCTAGGCAACTTATGCCACCGCTTGGTCACCTTCACAGTGAAAAACATTTTCCTGATGTCCAGAGGGAACCTCCTGTGTTTCAGTTTGTGCCCATTGCCTCTGGTCCTGTCACTGGGCACCGCTGAGAGGAGCCCAGATCTGTTCAGTTTGCACCCTCCCTTCAGGTATTTATGTGCATTGATCAGATCCCCCTGAGCCCTCTCTTCTCCAGGCTGAACAGTCCCAGCTCTCTCAGCCTTTCCTATGTCAGATGCTTCCTTAAGATCTTTGTGCCCTTTGTTGGACTCTCTCCAGTATGTCCATGTCTCTCTTGTACTGGGGAGGCTGAAGTTGGACACAGCACTCAACTTACCAATGCTAAACAGAGGGGAAGGATCACCTCCTTAGACCTTCTGGCAACAGTCCTCAACTTCTGCAAAGCTGCTTTCCGGCTGGGCGGCCCCAAGCATGTACTGGTGTGCAGGGCTGTTCCTCCCAGGTGCAAGCTTTGCACTTCCCATTGTTGAACTTCACAAGGGTTTTGGCAGCTCATTTCTCCAGTCTGTTGAGGTCCCTCTGGATGGCACAATCCTCTAGTGTATCAGTGACTCATCCTAATTTTGTTATCAGCAAACCTGCTGAGAGTGGACCCTGCCCCATCGTCCAAATCATTAATGAAGATGTTAAAACAGGTCTGGACCCAGTGTTAATCCCTGGAGTACCAGTTACTGGCCTCCAAATAGACTTTGTGCCACTGATCACCACTCTCTGTGCCTAACCGTTCAACCAGTTTTTAATCAACTTGACTGTCTGCTCATCTAGCCCGTGCTTCATCAGCTTCTCTATGATGATCTTAAGGGAGACAGTGTCAAAAGCCTTACTGAAGTCAAGGCAGACAGTATGCCCTGCTCTCGCTTCATCTACCAAAGCCAGTAATTTCATCACAGAAGGTGGTCAGGTTAGTCAAACGTGACTTTCCCTTGGTGAATCCCTGCTGACTACTCCCAATCAACTTCTTGTCCTTCATGTCCTCCTTCCTGCCCTTTCTGAAGACAGGAGATTTTGCTTTCTTCTAGTCTTTAGGCACCTCTACCAATCACCGTGATCATTCAAAGAGGATCACAAAGACATCAGCCAGCTCCTTCAGTATTTGTGGGTGCTTCCCATCACTGACCATGCACTTACACATGTTCAGTTTGCATAAGTATTCTCTAACTTGATCCTCTTCCCCCAAGGGTATGTCTTCCTTGCTCCAGACTTTCCCGTGGTCTCCAGGGCCTGGGATTGCTGAAGGCTGGTATTGCTAGTTAAGGCTGAGATGAACTCTAACTCAGCCTTCTCCACATCTTGTGTCACCAGGGTCCCTGTCCCATTTAGCAGCTTCACTAACCTCAGTATCTCCACAGCCCTGCAATGCTGTGAGGGAAGATGCCCAGTGCTCAGTCTTGGTGTTTAGGTCTACTGAGATACATCCTAAGCAGCGCCCACCTCTGGGTGAAATATTAGTGTCAGATTTTTGAAGAGAATGGAATTATCAGTTCTACGATTTTGTAGCACTTCCCCGAGCACCATCTCAATGGTAATTTTTTAGTAGCCTGGCCATCAGCAAGTTCAGGAAGAGTTTCCTAGATAGCTGCAAAACCGAGCCAATAAGTATGTAACCGTTTTGTACTGAAAAGTCTGGATGCATAGTAAGTAAAAAACCTACACTACAACAAAAACCCACCAGCAGCACCAAAAAAACCCCAACGCAACATGCTATTTCTGCTTCAGTATCACCAGAAGAGTTTTTGCCAGTTTCTTTAAACAGTTCTGAAAATGCAAAAAAAGTTTTTGTGTTCTTATTGCATGTTCTGAAACAACGAAAGCTTTACCTTCATGCTTTTCATATTCTACTTGGATTTTTGCAAACAGAGCTTCCAGTTTCTTTTGTTGATCCTCCGCATGCTTGGCAGCTTCCCTTTCTTCAGCTCGGCTGTTACGAAACACATATGAACCAGCTGACGTCTTTTCCATCCACTGAAATAAAAAGATTCAAACAAAAACCAGACTCTCTATTATTATTTTTAACCTCATCTAGCTTCCTTCTAATACTCACTGTTAAGCAAAAATGCTTTAAAAAAATGAACCAGCAGTAGATTATAAGTTCTTTGAGTATAATAGATAAAAGGCAAACCCCTGCAGTATCGGTTGGTAAATCTTCAAAGTGAAGATAGACAGACAGAACAGAGCAGTAGGCAAAACTGCATGATTTAACAGCTGAAGAAACCATAGCTTATACTAATAAGTATCGATGTAATTTAAAAGATAATGTAACTACCAGTGGGATCTAGCTAAGATACAAACCATCAAACTCAGTGCTAAAAATATACCAGAACTGCATTCTACCCAATTTGTCTTTCCACATCAACTGTGCTATCTGTTTTAACATGCTAGATTAGCTGCTGTAGAACTACAGTGCTGTTCTGCAGATGCTCTTGAACTTTTTCTGCCCGAAAAGGTTCCATAGGACTACAGCTTTGTCCACAACCCTGCCAGGACTGCCTTGCCTGATGCCTTAAGTGCCTGGTTTGAAGAGACAGGTGAGCCAGAGAGGCCACTGCTGCTGAAAAGTGGTCCCTTCCCTTCCTCTTTGCTGCAAGGTCCCATCTTCTCCCTTGCGCTGTCTCTAGCACGTATCAGACCACACCACTTTGTTAATCCAACAGACAGCAGTTTTCTGTTATTATTTATTTAATTATTTTTATTAGTTACTCCTGGTTCAGAGAATGCAATTAGCTAAGCAACAGGATCAGGTGAGCTTCAGGTTTAGCACAGAGAAGCAGCAAGAGAGTACAATGAGAGGAGGATGAAGAAGGGTTGAAAGACTGATCCTGACAAGGCAGTGAATTGCTGAAAAAGGCTCTGCCTGCCTCATTAACTGCATGCCTTCTGTTTCCTGCACTGTTCACAGTTTGACATCTTTAATTAGCGTTGGTGTGATTCCTAAACTGCTCGACTCAAAGTAAAAAGGAGACAGACAGCCCAAGTATTCCTATCCTTTTGGTATGATTGAGCAAGAGTATAAGAGGTTTGGTGTTGGGTGGTTTTTTTGTTTGTTGGTTTGGTTTTGTCAGGGTTTGTTTTGTTTTGTTTTTTAAATCTACATCAGTCTCTTGATATAGTAAGATACAAAGCACCACTTTCCTCCCCAGCCAGTAAGCCATTTACTCTGATGCAGTTACACATTACAGTCCCCTTTCTGAGACCTAAACAAATATTAGTTCTATCAGGCAGTTCACATAATAAGTGCTGCAATTTCCTCCATTAAAGTAATGACCTAAATATCAAAGTAATGATCCAAACAAAATATTACTATTACCTTTGCAGAATTCATTCTACATTGACCAATAGTGATACAGCACTTCAGAAAGAAAGCAATGAAAAAAAACCCAAGCCCTATATGGACATGCCAAGTGTAACATCCTCTGAGAAAAGTTAACAAAATCTGAGAATTGTATCCTGGTTAAAATGTTAACATTAAGATGACTGATTACTAAAAATATTGTTTCTTTTTGTAGCTGGTATTGTTATAAAAACAAGTAGTTGCAGTGAAGTCTGACCATATTTAAAATGTCTGGATATCAAGTGATATTTAAAACCTCTTCCTTCTATTTTACACCATAATCACATTGCATTTTCAGTAATATTTTTAATAGATCTTAGTAATAGATCTTAGACTATATAGCCAACTAAATGCATGAAAAAGTAATCTTACTAATAGCTATAAATATTTAATTTCTTTGCAGGGATACATATGTGAATAGAAAAAAACTGAGGAGTTGAAACTGTCAATGCTTTTTTCTCCTTTAAAACATGCACTGTGCTTTTTAGATTACAGAACTGAAATTCAATGATTTCTGGCTTTTTGAAGCTGAAAACAAGGCCAACCAGAAAATACTGAGCACAAACTGAAATTCTTACAACAGGATACTCGAGGCCTGAAACATTAAATACATGCACAGTACAAGAACCACTCCGGTTTATTTTACACATAATGATACCTTTTCTTAAATTTTTTAGCTCTCTAGTTATATCTGATTTGAGGAATGATACAGCAATTAACTAATTTATTTATTTTAGATGTCATAAACCCCATATTTAGACTCATAAAATACTTATACCATACCTGAATAGGGTAAGTTCTTTGAATAACTACATCAATACACCCCACTGCACCACCCTCACTGTAAAGCGATGACAAAGGCAAAGGAAAAGGTCTGGGATCCCGCTGAAATCCTAGTTTTGCATGCCACCGCGCACATCGAGTGCTGTTCGCTGAAATCTGAATAAATTAAATGTTGAATGATAAACTGTCACTGGTAGGTCAAAAAGATACCCAACTTATTATATCTAGAAGAAAGACTATTTTCACACTGACCTCACTAAGAATATCTCATTTTTGCACCTGAACTTACTACATTTTAATTTCAAGGTTTCTTTTCACATTTAAGAATGTATTTTAAACAGGAACTAAACATCTGCTGAGTTAAAATTCTCTAGGAAATAAGCACCTATGAGACAAGCCATTGCTTTATACCAGAGAAGCAAAATTTTTATGCTGAAGATTCATGCAGCACTTCAATCATCCTCGAACAAGTCAAGCCCCCACCCCCCGCCCTTCTTCCTCCAACTTCCATATTGTCTGTGATGGATAAATACTTTGTGTAGCTTTGTGCTTAACCAAATTATTGAGCTGGAACCGACAAAACATGCAGCAAAACTTGGCAGTTTTATGTTATAAACTTCTCTTCCCACTCTATTGAATAATGTCAGCTACTTTGTGTCATGTCTTGCTAATCTGGTTATTAAACTTTGACAAAATTTTGTTTATAAGGTCCTGACAGAACAACTTCTGTTTACAAAATGTGGCTCAAGTAAATAGCATCTATCACATCTCTCGGTCACATCCCATAAAGCTGAACTAATATTTTGTTTTACCTTTAACATAAGGGAATCTGGAGCTTCCAGTGGCGTACATCCATTTTGAGAGCCAACAAGTTCTGCTCCATGCACTATGATCTTCTGACCAACAGTCAGCCTTCTTCTATGCAAGAAAGCTTTGAGAGGGGGATCCAGAAGAGCTCTAATCCCATACCAGCCATCAGTAACTTCAATTATTGCTGCTGCTTTTTTACTTTCCACATTCTTATTGCTACTGCTAGGAGATATAACGGTGTTTAGCGATATGATTTTAGAGATACACAGTACAAGTGTTTTACCTGCTGCATCATCTCTCTCTGTTATCTTTTTGATTGCTGATCGTTTACTTTTATCAACTTCCAAATCATACCTACAAAAAAGAACCCATGACACCCTGTTAAAGCAAATGAAATCCATTGCATTGCTGCAGTTGTTTTTCAGGAAAAACAAACTATGGCTTAATCAATCTACATGATTAAGGAGCAAAGTGAGTTATTTACGTTTTTTAAAATAACATGTAATAAAATTTTAATACCAATATGCATGTTTAACAGTATAAGCATTCTAATAAATAATAAATGCAAGGTAGAGGTGCTTATTTGGTAATATTATGAAGTAGAAAGGACATGGTATCACAAATTAGAACTCTAAATACATTGCTATACACATACCTATATTTCAACTGCAACAGCACTGTTTCTGGTGTCAAACATCTGTTAGCAAATTTGTGTGGAAAAGACACTTCCATGGCTGCCAATTTCCATACAATCCATCTATAGTGATTGTAAACCCAGGCCTCTGTTATTAGCTTGGGATCCACACCAGGAGTGTCACAGAGGGCTCTGCAGAGAAATTATTAATAAATTAACCTAAAATCCACTTTAAGTTTTCACTTGCTTATTTTTCCCTAGCATTGTATTGAGTATACGAACACAGGCAACATTAACAAAGGAATATTTATTATGGTGAAAACAGGAAGGTTACATTCCATAGCCTGATCTGGTTATTGTATGAATACTGAGGTTCTGCCCTTATACGCTTTGGCAGCACGTATGTGTATACCTGCATGCGTTCTTGAAATGGAGACTTCTAACCCTAGAGCAGCTCAAGGGGCATGCTCTGCTTCACGCAGCGATACGCATAGCACAGAGGTACACTCTATTCCCTTTCAGTCCTGGAATTTCCCCTGCTTGCTAGATGAGTTCATTACAGTCCTTTCCCTTCTACTTCACAGTTTCTAGAGTTGTGGTTCAGGTGTTCTGGTTTTTTGTTTGTTTGTTTGCTGTGGTTGCATTTTGTTTTGGGTTTTTTGTTGTTGTTGTGTGTGGGTTTTTTTAGCATGCATGTGGACAACACATTTAAAAGAACTTTCAGTTACTATGAAAGAACTTTCTTCTCTCCACTGAGTGACTGCTGGAATGGACTTTCATTCTGTGTTGAGTTCAAGATGTATCACCATGATCTGCATGAGCTGGGTTGGAAGCATCTATTTTTTTCCAACTGTCACAGTCACTAGGAAGGCCATTTCATTAAAGGAGGAGAGAAAGAATTAAACAAGAGATTCAAAACAGCTGAGCCATTAGACTGATTAGAACACAAGTCCAGTCCTATCAAGAAGTCATCTTCTGACTTGTCAGGAAGCCTCAAGAAGATTTTAAGGAACTGCAGTTGAGTGAGGAAAAGAAACAATTTAAATGCCAAAGAGTCATATACAAGAAGATAACTATCGTGGCATGACCATCAAATTAATTATTACTACATTAGAAGAGAGCAAAGCAATCTTAAGCTTTAGGATCTCTGTGATCTTTTGTGAAGGACGATGCAATTCAGGAGTTAAAGACAGAATTCAATTCAAGATTAAGATCTTAAATACAGATGACTAAATGAAAGCATATACGTTTCAGTAGATGTAAATCTAGTTGACATACTTAAAGGGATGAAGAGACTGATTCAGCTAACCAACCAGTAGGCATTCTCAACCATATGCTTTAACATGTAACAAATCCAGAAAAGATACAGGAACTAAAAGCAACCTCTTATGGAACGACCGCTACAAATTGCTTGAGAGACTCTCTGGTATTCAGGGTCAGATTGACACTGACACCCAGAGAAGCTTCTGACACCAAAGCCACTGTGGCTATTCTGGGATATTTAGCAGTATGTTAGTGCTTTATCTCTTCTGTTTCTGAAAAATGAATGTGGAGAAAGCCATACACCTGATGGCCTGATGACCACAGATTCAGGAGCACCTCTGAAAATGATTATTAAGACAAACTGCCTCTTGAACAAGAAGCTGGACTGCCTAAAAAGGCCAACTTCTAGGCACATCTAGGCATGAAATGTTTTGGGCAAATACTTTAATACTTTTCCTATTCACAGGAAAACTGCATGAAATGAATAAATACTACCTCCAACATGCCTAAGCAGCAGATTGCAAATACACTGATCCAGAGTTGGATGCACTGTTCCCAGACAACTACTGCTTCTTGACAAAAACAACCTCAAACCTCACATTTCCTTATAATTTGTGTAGCGGCGTTGTTTGTTGACCTAGACATAGCAATTTCACATGAGAACAGAATGACCAGCATGCTTTCTAAAATCCATGCAACTCCAGAACACTGGTATGCAGGCAAGATGTCCTACACTGTAACTGCGCATGGATGAACATCCTAGGTAAGTCTTTTATGCATCTACCATAAACACCTTTTAGGAACATTCCATCTAGCAGTGTGTATCCCCAAAACATTCAACAATCATGTCACACCTGGAGGGAAAGGCAGAATCAGGGATGGTACTTCTAATAGCAAGACACTTGCCAAATGGGGAGGAAATGGACAAATAGCAAGTTAGGGCAAGTTCTGCACACGCTGCCTTTGAGTGACTGCATGCCTTCATGTCCCACAGCTGTCAATGAAACAGTCAGGGCATGCGATGCCACAGGGTACAAAATGGAACTGCGGGAAGATTAGCTTGCCTTACAGTATTTAGAGGAAAAACACAATCAATTTTAAGGACTGCTCTGACACAAACTTGATTTACTGTCAAAGAGTCTCGAGAACTTCCAGAGCAGCATGCAGAAATTCTTAGAAGCCACTTCTAAACAAGCAAAAGACGAGAGTGATTTGGAATGGCCGACACGGGTTTACTAAGAGCAAATCATGCCTAACCAACCCAACTGATTCCTATGACAAAGTACCTGGTGCTGTGGGCAAGGGGAGGGCACTAGATGTTGCGTATGTTAGCAAGGACTTTGGCAATTTCTTACAGTCTCCTTATCATGAAATTGGTGTGGTATGGGCTGGATAAGTAGACAAGGTGAGTGAAAAATTGTCTGGACTGCTAAGCATAAAGAATTGTGGTTGACAGTACAAAGTCCAGCAGGTGGGCAGTAACTAGCGGCACCTCTCAGGTATCAATACAGGGACCAATGTTGTTTAATGTGTCTTCATTAACAACCCAGATGATGACATGGAACACACCTGCAGCAGGTTTATGGATGACACCAAGTCTGGGAAAGTGGTTGATAACTGGAGGGCAAGGTCACTATTTAGAGGGACCTGGACAGGCTGGAGAAACAAGATACCAGAAATCTCATGAAATTCAACAAAAGCAGTCTTCCACCTGCAATTGGATCAACCCCACATAACAGTAACAGGCTGTGGCTGCCTGTCTGGGAAACGGTTTTGCAGAAAATAATCCAAGGTCCGGCTGAACAACAAGATCACCATGAAGCAAAAATGTGTCCTTGCAGCGAAGAAGCACAAACACATCCTGGACTGTATTATGAGTGAAGCCAGGAAGGCAGTGATCCTTTTTTTCTCTTCAACACTTGGGAGATTACCTCTGAAGTTTCTGTCCAGCCTTAGGACAAAGATGTTGGCATACTGGAGCAAACCCCACAGAGGGCCACCAAGGTGGTCCCCCTGTGCTCTTAGGGGCTAAGCACATGACACACAAGCTAAGAGACATGGGTTTGTTTGGATTTGAGAGAGAAAGCTGAGACCTTTTTGCTGCCTACAACTACCTGACTGCAGGATTCAGAGAAGATAGGAAAAGACTCTTCTCAGCAGCACACAACAATAGGGCGAGAGAGGCAACAGGCAAGTTGGAACCTGGGAAATTCTAACTGAAGATAAGGGGGGTGGTTGTTTGGGGTTTTTTTTGTTTTTTTTTTTTTTTTTTAAAAAAAAACATGACCATGGTCAACAGCACAGGCTGCCCAGAGAGGCTGTAGAATCTCTGTCCTTGGATGTGTTTGAGACTCAGGTAGACCTGTGTAATTAATCTAATTCAAACTGTGTTGGAAGAGGGGCTTGGCCTGGATGACTGCCAGCAGTCCCTTCCATCTTCAACAATTCTACGATTCTGTGAACTCTAGCACTTGATTGATCTTCACTGAGTCGTTGTTGGGTATGGACACAGAGTATTTCCACCTCTAAGATGAACAAATATTGTTGACACCAAAAAAATTTCCTAAAGTCATGGTAATGACTTTGGCATCAATGTTTCCCAGAGTCATGTGGGAGAAGCTAATGATGCTGACTCACTAGCAAGAGCAGAAAGCAATTTTTTTTTTTTTCCCCATGAGGAAGTACAGATCACAACATGGACGTACACATCTTATACTAGTCAATTTTTCCATGTTAGATTACTGGCACCAACTTCACCAACTCAAACTTTCAAGTAAAAGCTGTCCTTGAGCTTGGAACAGACCTAGCTCTGTTGCACTTTGGTACTGGGAAGCAAATGTTGCAAAACTTTTGAATTCTGATAATAGGTAGGTTGGCAATGCATGCTTGACTACAAATACTACTTAAATACAGGTCCCTGCCTTGAGTGTTTGTGTGAATGCAAACCGATGGTGACACTGACTTGAAAAAAAGAGCATCTCAAATTTATGGAGGAAATCAGAAAACAATGGTGAAGTATTTTCTCAAGTTCTACTGGAACAACAGTACACTGGGAGTTCCTTGTTCTGTTGTAAATGCTTTTGATGAAGTTATAATGTACAAACTTGCTGACATTAAAACAAAACAATTTTCATGGAAGTGTTTAGGAGAGATGCACTCAACATGTAATACTTTTTTTTTCAGATCATCTTAACCTGCAGAAGTTAGGATAGAAGGACCAGGAAGAGTGCAAGAACAAGGGTTACTTGTGCACTTATTTTTGCTTCTTGCAAATGTGTAAAAGAAAGCTTGAATGAATCAGTGACTTTTACTACTGAAGTCTTGGCTTCCTTCAAATTGTACTATAAATCTAGTTTATTTTTCTAAGTAAGTCAGCTTTAAAAAAATTATATTGAAAAGCATTCAGCCCTGTCCTCCCAAAGAAGCCCTAAGCACCCCCCCAATCAACCTTCATTCCCATCAAAAAACTCTATAAAGCCCAAATGAAATAGATCCTTTTCCACTTGAAAACAAAATCAAAACCTATTAATGCTAATTACAGCACTTAATTTTGTTAATGCTTAGTGAAAATCACTAACGACATTAGTCTACAGTAAATTTGCAACCATACAATATCTTTATTTACACTAACAGAGGTGTACTGAAAATGCACAGTAAAAAAAGTACTGAGAGGCTTTAAAATATCACTCTTGGATTTGTTCTAGGAAACAAGATAATTACTAATAAATGGGATACTTGTATCAAGTTCGTAAGTAACAGTACCTGTAAAACTCCTTTTTTCCAGCTTTTCCCTCATCTGTAGGTATTAGCCATCCTCCATCAGCAAGCTGCATCCCATTTCCAGCTAGTAAATACTCCTTACTGAAAAAGTCTTTGATGAGAAACTGGAAAGATTCTGCATTTGTGCTGTTAACTTGTATGCAATGTGTTGAAACACCGTATGTGTAAAGCTGCAAAAAAGTAGACGGAAGACAAAATAATGGCTATACATTAAGAATTCAACTAAGGGTTTTTAAGCTAATGCTATGAATGCACATAAAATATTTCCTGGAGCTTGAGACAGCTGTTGTCTGACCTTGTCATTTAAGATGTAAGCCAAGGAGAACGGAGGAATACCCAGCAGCTATTTTAACAGAACAGTATCATAGTGTGCTTTAAAGCTGTTTAAAAAAAATTCAATAGGTTTTGTACCTTCATGGTATCAACAGCAAGAAGCTTTTGATACAGACTTACCTGAGCTTAAATTTTAACCGTGTGTAACCTTAAAACAGCCCTTCATATGGGTTAAAAGTCAATAGCTACTGTAAATGGTGGATTTTTTCCTTGTTTGATGCTTCTCTTGTTTCATTACAACACTACAGGGACATTTGTGACCCTTATTATTTGGAATAGGCTTAAAAACTGTGGATATGCAAAGCTACTTAAAAACTGTAGCAACTGGGATAACAGCCACTGTAAATACTTATCTCAAAACTGAAGAACATCTCTCTTCAAAAGCTACTGAGTTTTTTGTTTGCTTGTCTTAAGGAAGAGCCCAAGAAAGATGCACATTAAAAAATTATCAATATACCTCTTCTGCAGAATAAAACCCAGGAGATTTCCCTTCAACTGCAGTTTTCAGAGAGATTCTCTTTCTTGCAGATGTTTTAATGACATAAAGACTGCCTGGCTGCGAGCTGATATTTTGCCTACATTTCTTTTTAATTCTCATTTCCTGCATATCTCTGGCATAGCGGAGATTTGTCATCATCTTGACCATAGCTGCAAAGGAAAGAAGAAAAAAAAAGTCATCAAAACCTTTTTACTGTCTATATCAAGACAGACAGTCACACTATAAAAGCAGTTTCAGAAAAGCATATTTTCTAAGCCACTCTGCAGATTTTTAGAAACTGCAACATTTTAAATATTCAAAGTTTAAAGCATTTAAAAAGCAGTGTTTACTGAAGGCATTTGAATAATATTTATATGAAATGAATAGTACTACATAAATATGAATATATAAGTCCCTGAACTAAACTGAAATCCACACATTTTTTCCATAAGACTAAACTCTTATCATCACAATTAACTCCCAATGAACAGAAATTGGTTGATGATGATGAATCCATAATCTTGAGTTTTTGACCTGTAAATAGGGGATCTAATTCTGAAAATGCTCACACACCTATTCAAATATACACAATGAGTCCTTTGGAAAAAATCCAGATTATTTGATTGTAAAAGTTAAATAAATTATTGGAACATCAAGAGAGCTCAGAAGGCGTAAGCCCACATACTGAATAAAGTCAAACAGTTGAGCATTTAAACTCTGCTTCTTTGAAAATGACATAATCAGCCATTTATATGATTAAGCCTACATTTTAAGAAGAAAACAGAATGAATACAAGCTTCTACAAAAGTGAATGAAGTACAGTAAGGCTAGTTGTTAGGGTTCCTAGAATATTTTACCTGAGAGGTATATAAAATATCAAGTTAAACATAAACCATCTTAAATACTTGTTTCTGAAGCACTGTGCGAAAACAATTTTTTTGTGCTCTTAATTAACTTTGGAGATGAGTATATTTCATTAGGAATGCAATATAAAATATCAAGAAAGTAATTATTTCCTAATTTTCCTGAAAAAAAAAAAATAGACCACAACCAAACCAAAACCCCAAGCTTAAAAAGAAGCTTCTTTTTATTTAAAAAAAGAAATCTGACAGAATATGCAAACCCCTTAAAGATTCAGTTCTAACAGTTAGTATTCACAATAGGTAAGTGATCAAAATCTGCAAATACCTAAATTGCCATTTTCTAGGTCAGTGTCTGCTCCATGCTGGATGCAAGACTGATGGTTTTGAGGTTCAGCAATATTTTGTCCAGTTGTGATCTGATTTAATTCTGTCTCTTCAGTCATATTTTTGCTGATTGGTGAGTCAAATCTTTTGCTGCTGCCTTTTTCACCTGTGGAAAAAGTCAGCTTGGTTTTGAAGGGTGGAATAAAAGTTTTAACAGTTTTGCCAGATTTGTATGAGCTTCTTGTTTCTTCCCTCTCTTTTGCTGAGGCTCTACATGGAGTAGAAACCCCAGAAGCACCATTTGAAGACTGCCTTAGTGAACTGTGCTGAAAAATGGCAGGTTTAGATTTGAATCCTTTGAAGTCTTGATCTGGTAGAGTAAGAGTACGATTCTTGACTTCTTCTTGTTCTTTAGTAGCCCTACAGAGATGAAAACTTTTAAACAAACAGGTTTCAGCTTCCCGATAAAAATCTGTCAGGATTTTGATATTCTTAATTTAGTAATACAACTTTCAACATTACATCAATAAAGAGACAAAATATCAGTCTTTGACATTTTAAAAATTGATTACTTGATTTCTATCTATGAAGAAAAGAGAAATACAAGTGTAAAATTTGTTTCGCATCTCACTAGTCTACCGCAAGCAATATGTGTTACATGGTAGTTTAATATGTTTATTTTGAAGTAAAATTTTATAAAGTTGGGTAGCATTATAACCATATATTTTTAAAAAGTTACAAGAGCTTGCGATGTTTTAAGAAATTGCATTAGAAGAACTCCAAAATATATTACAATTTTCTCACCCAAAAGGTCGACAAGTTATGGGTTTTAAAGGAACATGGTACATAAATTTTCTTCTGTCTTTGAAAATGCCTATAAGATAATTAGAAAAAAAAAAGTCTGAAATGGTACATTACATGAATAGATATTTACAGCACGTTTTTTTTCTATATTGTTATATGTATATAGAAAAGTTTCCAGAGTGGATTTAAATAGCTTTGTTCTTCCCCCCGCCATGCCCCTCCAGTAAACTCTTTGTATAAAACATCTTCACACTAGATGCAGACAGATCTAAAGGATAAGTGACCACAGTGCTGAACTCTCAAAAAGTTCCTATTTGTGAGCCTGCAAGATGTCTTTAGACTCCTGAAAGGGAAATGTTTATCATATATTTAATTCCAGGTAGGCTCATCATTCAATTTAGAACTATTTTAGCAACTTTTTCTTAAGTTACAATAGAAAATCCTTCCATCATTGAAGGACATGCTTATTTTGCAATTATCAACATAACTAAACCATGTCTGTCTGAAATTTAAACTCATTTGTACTATGCCCTTTGGCTAAAAAGTAGTAGTCCCATATGAGAAGTCAAATATACAAGATGCCACATGTTCTAGAAGTCAGAGGCAAGAGCATAGTGGAGATTAGAACTGTTTTCAGTTGTTCCACCAAAGAGTAACACTGTTCAGATCCTGCTGCAGGGTAGGATAATATTTACATATGAAGAGAATAAAATAATTCTGTCAGGAACTTACAAATGCCATTTAAAGCTTTCCTTAAATCATGGGGTTTATGCTTAGAACAGACTTAGGACAGCATTCAGGAACCAATATACTGGTTAAACCAATATATTTGATGAATCTTGCTGCTGAATTCTAGGTGAGAGCATGCAGTGCTTAGAAAGGACAAGTTCCTTAAAGAACACAGTTAACCAAAAACCGTAACCAAAAGCCATAGCCAAAATCACATTATCCTACTACCCTCATCACTAACTAGCTTCACGTAAAGCAACAACTCAAACTTTAAAACCTTGATTTCACTTTCATAAGCCTCTGTATTACTGGCTTGAAATATTAAAAGCATCCATAATGTAGACACCTATCAGTATGTATTTTCTTCACAAATTATTATATGATTAAATATACCTTCTCATGTACCTTCTCATTTTCCTGTAGATACAGTTTTTAATTGAGAAATTACAGATCAATAAAATATGTTCTTCCTACTGAGACTAAAATTTGTGAGATTTAGGATTGTGAGACACTGGATGAACCCCCTACCAAGCTGGAAATTAAACTTCTTGCAGAAGTAGTACATTGTAATATACTTAGATTCTACACAATAAAGCATACCATTAACCATGTGACTTCAAGTCAGCAGAGACATTACCATCTGAATTTTCATGACTCTATTGGCAAAAGAAGTTAAGCAATCTTATTATATGTTTGTTTAGTGGAAATTAAAGAATTCTAAATATAACAACCAACATTAAATTACTGCTCAGAACACAAGACGACTAAAATTACCATCAGGGGTGCTTTTCAAAGCTTTGGGAGGATTCTTTGTTCTGTTAAATTCAAGCAGTAGCTGCCTTTTAATTGGAGGTTCTCCTAGAATAAAACCACAGATTTTTAAGTGACATTCCTTTTAAGTTCAGTTTCTTACCAATATTGTATAACAATTATAATTTCTAAATAAAACATTCAAGAAGCCAGAGCAAGCAGAAGTAGCAAGTTTCCAGATCACATGTCTATATTAAAAGGCCTTTTTGAACACAGGGCTGCTTCACCACAATTTGCAAAAAGTTTCTTCTGTACAGAATGACAGTATACTGTGTTACCAAGAGGATTTCAAGACTCCATATAATGAAGCCTGTTGCAGAGCCTTTTGTGGTCAGTAGGTCTGTTCCATCCAAATCAAAATTTGTGAGCCTTAAGTTATCAGACATACTGGAGACAGTCTGCCTCAGAAAGTGGACCACAGCAGACTTCAGCAGCACGGCTCACCTGCCATCTTCTTTTGTACTTCACTCTCAGTAATCAGAGTCCCTACAGGATTCTAAAAAAGTACGTAACACATCTTTTGAAGAAGCGGTATCTAAGGCTATGGTTCAGCTGTGACACAGCTGATTTGAGTTGGACTGATAGTGTTCTATCTGCCTTTCCACCCTACCTAAACTTTCCTGCACTAACCGGCCCAACCTTTGTACCTGAACTTGTGCAGCTGGGCAGCGACTCTGTTGCAATCTACCCGTCCATAAATAGTTTTCAGCTGGCCCAGGTCCCTGAACAGGTCAGGGTGACCGTGCAAGCATTAACTACCAACACTTCAGCCCTGAGACAAAGCAGTTTTAGATGGTGAGAAACTGTGCTTTCAGACCAGCAACTACTGTTCATATCAGGCTAGCAGTCTCAATATAAGCAAAACCTTGTCCTCACCTACAAGACACAAACCAGGAAAAATGGAAATACTTATTTTCCAATGAAAAAAAAAAAGCCACTATATTTATACAGAGAGGAAAAAAATAAGTCTGCTCAGAGAGAGAACAAGCAGTTGCTTTCTTCCATAACTATGATAAAACAGCAAAACCTTCACACTTCCAGAATTACTAATGACAAATGTAGCTTGTACAGTGCATTTAAGACCGTCAAGAGCAGATCAATTATTGCCTGCAGCAAGAATTTTTGTCACTGACACCAAGAGCAAGAACTTCAATTTCTACATGACCTAAAAATCAATGTGACATGCAAAAAAGCCCTAAACAACCCACTGCGCAGAAATACAGAGTTGAACGTAAGACCAATACCTACCGTGGAGGTTTTTTTCTTCAAAGTGCCTCTTCCCAAAGGTATTACTTTGAAAGTTTTGATCCAGTCCGCCACTGAAGGACTGTGCAGCATTAATTTGTACTCCAGAATCTGAAAGATCATCCTCCATAAAAGCTCTTGCACTTTCTGCAGCCTCCACTTCCAAGTAATTTTTGGGAGTTTGGAGAAGACCAATATTAATTTCTGCTTTAGCAGTAGCACTGCATGAAACTCCTTCAGGCTCAGCTTTCATCCCCAAATTCAGCTTCTCTTTTGCAAAAGACCTAGTCTCCTCTTGCTGAAAGCTGTTTTTAAGTGATGTTAACTGCTTGTTTATCTTACTATGTGGTACATACTCAGCCATTTTGGCATGGTAAGTGTTCGGAAAAGACTTTGTTTCCTCAGGGTAGATGCTTTTTAAGTCAAAGTCTTCATTGTGGCTTCTTTCAATTCTGGATTCTGAGATCACTTTATCAGTTAAAGAATTTACATGTTGACCACTCACTTTAACGGAACTAAGTTGATCTGTAATACAAAGCTCACTGCTTAAAAAGTCATCAGATTCTTTTAAAATTGCCTTTGCTTTTTCATAGGCATTTTTGGAGACTGTTACCCGCTTTCCACTTGCAGTGCTGAACCCAAAAGCAGGATTTGAAATCAATTCGGTGCCGGCATTTTCCTCCCCTTTGGGTAACTCTACCTGCATTTTCCTAGGAACTACTTCAGTGTTCACTTCAGACTTTTCAACATCTTCCTCAACTAAAAATGCTTCTTGTACATGGGATGAATTACCACCTTCCATTTCAGAAAAGAACTGTCTAGCTTTCCTCAGTGACTCTTCTGATAGTTGTACAGGCTTACCACTTGCTGTACTAAAAAATCCAAGATTGCTTATAGAAGAACCTGACTGCTTTATCTGATTATCTGGAACAGGCAAGTGCCCTAAAAGTTTAATATTCTGTTCAAAGCATCGCCTCTGAGAATTTGGAACAGACTCTGCATCTACAAATGTCTTTGCATCTTGGTGACCATTTTCACTATCACTTGCATTTACTTTAATAAAATGTGATGCTGCTGAATTAGTATCTTCACTTCTAGCATTTAAAAACTTAGCAGAATGAGGGCACTCAGCATGAATGATAGAAGATGAATTTCCAGCAATTTCTGTTTGATTAGTTCCTGAGTTAGTCTCAATTTCATATGTTACAGATTCACTGCAGTCTTCTTGAAACATTTTTCTGACTCTTGCTAATGAACTTTCTGAAACAGAAACTGCTTTACCTTTTGCTGTACTAAACAGAATTTGTTTCCTATCACCCTTTTGATTTTCAACCTTAAGTGATGTTTCTTTTAAGCTGGTTAAATTAGTTTTATCTTCAGGAAGATTGACTAACAACTGGTTTTGACAAGTATCCACTATGGTATCTGTGAAGCAGCTTGTATCAGCACAAGTTTCATTTAAGTGTTCCAAGTCAAATTCCTTACTGTCACCTTCCAGATGAGAAGAGCTACTTTTTGAAACAGTGCTGTATGTTAAAAGGAGGGATTTATTGTTACTAGCCTCAAGAAATAAAGTATTTTTTGTATCTCCAGACACAGAATTATCTTCAAGGTCATTTGATACCTTCATTAAATGCACAGTTGCAGCAGAGTGCACAGGAGAATCATGCGTGTTTGCTGTATCCCTCTTTTTTGGTGGGTGTTCTGTCTCTCTCTCCACAAAGAGTTTTCCATCTTCAGACAAACGAGCTCTACTTAAAGCATCACTCTCCTGTCCACGAAGGGATTCCAGTTCTGACATTTCAGGCCTGACGTCAGATTTTTCATGTGCATAGGAAGTTTCCAAACTTCTTTCGCAATCTTCACGTGGATTAACAAATGTATCTACTTCAACAGTACCAAGAATCACAGCGTGTTTAATGGGACTGCTCTCTACTCCCTGCTTAAATTGATCTCCAGGTTCTTCAGGAACAACCTTTTTATTAAAATTTTCTGGATCATATTGAGCAATGCTTTCAATACATACGTCACAGTCTTTGACACAGCTTTTACCACATCTTCTTTTCTTTAAGGATTTTTCAAAATTGTCATTATATTCCTTTCCTAAATCACCATTTTCTGCAAAAAAATGTTCAGCTTTAGCCAAAAATCCATCAGCAATTGTTATTTTCTTGCCACTAGCAGTACGAAAACCAGTCACATAACTCCCCTTGACTTCATTTTTTTCAAGACCCACCTCTTGCTCAGAAGGTATTTGATGATGATGGTAAGAACTTATTTTTGTTCTGCTTTCATTCACTACCAGGTTCTTATCATGGGTGGTGTCTTCTCCTTCCATATTTTTACTATTTGTCTTTTGTTTCTCAGAGTTCTCCAGAACATTTACACCTCTTTCTCCACGTTGTTCATTGAGCAAGTGCAGAGAATTATCCAAAGCTGCATCAGAAATGGGTGTATCACCACCAGCTGGAGTCTGAAGTTTTTGTGACAAGCATTCATCTTCTTGCTTTCTGTCTTCTCTTTTCTGATTAGGAGACAGGTTTTCCATTTCATCTGCTATACTTAAATGATGTTCTTCTGCAGCTGGAATAGGATCTACTACACACGTTACTTCTAATGAGTCTTCTTGCAAACTGCCTTCAACATGGCAATCTCCTTGATTCAAAAATTGTTTATAAGTTTTATGATTCTGGTTATGTTTTTTAATGGGTGGCAGACTGTTGATGATAATGTTAGTATTATTGAAATTAACACTTTCATTATCATTTATTATTTTTTTGGTCAAATTTTCCATATTTTCTTTAAATGGTATACTAATATTTTCCCCAATTTTTTTCTGTGCATGGGAATCGGAACCTGTGTGGGAAATAGCATCTATGCTTTTGAAATCTGAAACACAAACCGTTTTTCCTTTTTCTTTTGTCAAGCATCTGACAAAATTACAGTTAGATGGCATATGCCCATTTGAATTGCAACATCTAGTATGAGTTTCAGAAGATTTAAACAAATAGTTATCATCCAAATCCCTGAAAAGCTCTGCAGATCTGGTCAAAGCCTCCTTAGAAATACTTATTTTTTTACCTCCAGCCGAAGTAAAGCCTACAAAATTAGAAAAGCTGTTCTGTTTAGCTACTGGAAAGCTCCCATCAGATATTCTACTTTCATTTCTGTCTAGGTTAGTAAAGGTAACCTTTTTGGCATTTTTATGGAAAACCACTGTGTTTTCTTTTTTGTATTCCACCACTTTAGAGTCTTCATTTGTGTCTTTCTGCTGAATGCAATTCCTGCAATTTTTTACTTGATTTTCATATTTAAAAGTGCTACAAAACCCAGAATCTTTCCTTGCTTCAGAATTATTTCCCACATTTGTTGTTCCACATGTTTCTACAGTTTCAAACTGTTTAAAGACATGACTTTGCATCATGTTACTTTGCTTTTTAAACTGTGTAAATTCAAACTGACTACCTGTTTCTTCCAGTATACTGGAAAGCTCAGCAATTTCTGCTTCTTGGCTTGCTGTCAAAGTTTGGTTTGTTTCTTGTACAGATTGTTGACTTCGAGGAAGGTTTTTATACAAGCCAGCTTTATGGGGAATAAACTGTGTATGTTTATGCTCAAGAAAACTTGTCTGTGAATCTAAAGAATCAGATAAGTTACTGCTCAGCTTGCTTTCTGAATCTGAGAAAAATGTGTTTTCCTTTTTAACTTGATTTGAAATGTTTCTGACTCTTTCCATGGAAGAGGCTCCAAAGCATTCATTTTCAATATCTTGGAACAGCATTTTGCCTTTTGCTATGCTACCTTCAGAGAATTTAATCTGCTTATTGGAAGCTGTCTGAAAGCCACCAAAGCCCAGATTCAAACTGCATGCATTAAGATTTCCTGATGATTTCCCTTTATACTTTAGGCTCTCATTTGGCTTTTTGCTGGAATGCATAGGTGCTACTTGTTTAACTTCTTCAGAAATTACTTCATTTAAAGGTTTATCATCTATACAATCTAACAATTCTTCACCAATCTCTACAGCTACATTACTGCAAGCAGCTGCTTGAGGGCTTTCACTGTTTTCAACTGGCTTTGGCTCTTCAGCTACGACTTCTGAAAAGGCAGCTGCATCCATTTTCTCCCCTTGTCTTAATCCAGTACTATCATTTTCTGAACAGTTTATTCCCAAAGGTCCAAGTACTTCTCTACAGTCAACTTCTGACCACTGGTCTGTAGCACGCCTTTTATCAGTTGATATTTTATTGCAACAATCACTGCTGACTCCATTTATGCCGAAGTTGATCTGACTCGAAGTATTATCGAAGCCGCCATTTGTCACAGACGTAGTGTCACAGTGCATATCTATCAAGTGTTCATTATCCCTAGGAGAAGGCCATGCAAGTTCTTCTTTAAGGCTCTGAGGTACAGTAGCAACATCATTCACTTCATCACTCATATACTTCTCTTCCTCACCTTTCTCTAAGCCATAGCCTTCAGGGAGCAATCTGGAACGCTTTCTTGCCATTAGGCACGCTGAAGTTAGAACTTTACGTTTTATATTTGAAATTATTTCACTATTTAAAGAGTCTGTTGTATCCGCTTTCTGCATATTAGATACTTCTAAGCATTTTAATGATGTAGCAGGTTGATCTTCTCTTGCATTTTGCCCCAAGTCTCTCAGGTCTTGTTGCATCAATCTATTGTTGAAGGAATTATCAAGCGAGTTATCCATTATATCCATTTTTAAAGTACGAGTGCTGAAATTATTTTCCTTCATGTTCAATCGCAAACGCTTTCTCTCAGCAAGAAGCAAGCAGTCTACAAGAGAAGACATTGCAGAAAAAAAACATGTTAACGAAGTAGTTCTCATTTGTTCAGACAAATACAAATTCAGATTTTCATTGAAATTTTGGTGCATAAGATCATTTCTACATATGCTTAACACTGGCACCATAAATAACACTTTTGTTTTCAAATGTGTCTTCTAATAACCAGAAACAAGTAGCCTGAAGTTATTGCTATCAGTTAAAAAAGTTTTTAGTTGTAATGAAATTTGAAGACATGGACTTCCATTCCCCATGTCTCAACATAAGGATTTGTTTCAATTTTAAAGAGAGGTACTTCAATTCCTAATATTAAGTAATTCTTCTAGCAAGAACAACAGCTTTTAAAAATAGGAGTATGTGCTGACTTTCATTATATATTTTTTTTTTTTAAAATATTTCATGCTTCTGGAAGAAACAGATGTACAGCCTCAAACCCCCTAATTTTAGAAAAATAACAATACTACGTTACCATTCTTTTATGATATCTTAGAAATTATTAATTCAGACAAGACGGCCCTTGACACTATGGATGTCTCAGCAGCATTGACAAAGATAATTAAGCTTGTCAATTAGAATAATGGTTCAAGGTGGAAGTCTCTATTCTAGAAATGAATCTGAGACTAAACCAGTAAATTAGCACCAGACTATTTGAAAATAATACTGTTCTGTCACTATTATTGTAACAGACCAATTCCATATCTTGATTCCCAGGCTAGTCAGTTGCAGAGCTACTTTATCACAAACACAAGATTTTTACATGATTTTATCTGAAACATTTACATAAAAGGTTCTTAATAAATAAATACAGAATCCTCCACAAATTATGAAAAGCTTAATAATATACCTTGCTCACCAACACTGGCCACATGAGAACCTTTAAATTCATATGAATCAGATTCTGAATGCGGTAATACAACATGAATAGGCGATTCAGAGGTCACTTCTTTCTGTATTTTTTCTTCTTGATACAGTAAAGTATTATTTATTGCATAAATAAATCTCTTGGATCTCCTTCTGAAGCTGGATAACGTATTCAGGCTTTTAAAGCCAGACTTTGTAAGGGTATTTTCACTATTTGTTAAATGTAGGTCATTGCAATTATCTGGAGATGTAGCAGTACATACAAGTGGGTGAGACAGAACATCAGTTACGACAGATTTAGAAGTAGCTTTTAAATGCTTAGAAAAGTTGCCATTGTAGACTACAGAATACTCTGTGACATTTGTACTTTCAATTAAAAAAGAATTACAGTTTAAGAAGCTCATTTTGGAAACCTTCTCAGCTGCACATCCTTTTACTATCATTGGATCTTGAACACTCAGAGACACAGATTTTACTGGAGTTATTTCCAATGTTGGGTTGTTTTCAGGATTTTTCTCCTCATAGCACATTTCTGACAAATTTACATCCAGCAGCTTTTGTGTTTTTATCAGGCCCGAAGTATTCACTGAAGATACTTCCACAGCATCATCCCTGGCCATTAGAGCTGACTTCTCTTTTAAATTTCTCTCTCTACATAAGTCAGAGGGTGGAGAGCTACATATAGACATTTCCAAGCGAGTTACATCAAGATCTGACAAGTTCAGTTGAGACCACTGGCTTGATGAAGATGGTACGTCTTCTTTCATAGGCTTCTGGTGCTCAGGTGACTTGTGCGTCCTAGAATCTTGCACATCTGCAACCCTAAGTGACTCCAACTCCTTTTCATTTCCTATTAAACAGCCATCTTTACCATGTCCCCTATCTTCATTTGCGTTTTGAAGCAAAGTATCCTTCATTTCAATAGAGTGGCTTTTCTCAGTTGAGCTAGTTGTTTTCACTTCCTGTGAAATGCCAGTCGTCTTTCTAACAGGCTGCTCAGAAGGAACATTCCCCTTTCCTTGTGCTTTATCTGTGTTTATTTCACACTTCTCCACTGTATCCAGAGCATGTTGCATCAGCAGAAGAGTTCCATCGGCCTTAGCAGGCATGCTGAATGTATCATCAAAGCTGTTCATCTCACCAAATAAGCCATCTAACATCTCCGACTCTAAACAGCATAGAGAAGATGGGGAGAGGAAAAGAAGGAAAAAGTTAAGTTTTAGGAAATAACTTCAGAATAGCATTGTGTTTTTATAGGTAAATACAGCTTTCAATTTTATGGCAATTACCTTTACTCAGGAGTGAGTTTGGAAAGGTAAATCTACATATCTTTACAGTAGGTTACTCTCCAACAGCAGCTGTTAGAGGAAACAGGAGGCAAAGGACAGGTTCAGATGCCCTGGCCTCCTGAGGACTGCGGTGGTTAAGCAGGTTTCCAAGATGAAACCTAGCTGTCTCAAAATATTTTTTTTTCCTACAGACAGGAGAATGAGGAATAAATTTTAAGATAAATGTCTAGATTTTTTTCCTCCAAAATTTATACCAGATGGTAGGCACCAAACACTTTAAGAAGCTGCCTATCTCTGTCTACAACTGGCAGCTAAGGAAACTGTTATTTAAGGATTAGTTTATTAAACTATCTTTTGCTTCGATATAGATTAGTACAGTGTCTACAAAGATTTCGAAAAGATTATCAATTTTTTAATTCATTAGGAAGCTTTTAAGAAGTTCCATGATTGACACAAATATTAGAAAAATAATGAGAATTTTTTGTTTGTGTATAGAAATAATATGCAGTGAGGGAAAAAGAACTTAAACTCTACCTTGTAGACAGCCTTAAAAGCTTATGAATACCAAATAAAAATACTGCCTTCTCAAATGTATGAAGCTAGAGCTACCTATCAAAATATTTCACATCCAAAAAAATAGCAGGTTTTATTTTATCTTTCACAATTCTTACATGTACCAGCAAACAATATTTTTAGGGCAGTCCAATTCAGATAAGGAGACATACAGTCCTAAGGATGTATCATCCTGTCTAGCCTGTGCCAATCTCTACAGCGCCCTTTTACACCCACGCATGCTGAACAAATTCCTGTTAATATTCTTCCCTTCTGCCATCATTTCTCAACAAAAATCAAAAAGCTCACACTAAAGTGCACATTTTCACTTGTTCACTAACATTATGTGAGAACATAGAATGAAAACTCCCCCCCCCTCAGCTGAGTATTTTCTGCATTCATTTAAAAAATAAAAATCTTTTCCCTAAAGGATTTGTCACGTTTTGAACTACTAATAGGTGAAGTAAATGAAGAAAGGATATAGCAAGATTAAAAAACAAACTCACCACAGAAAAATTAGTATTGGGGTAAATCTTCATGATAAAACTAAACCTACTGAATAGCCAGAAGTGGTTGCCTTGCTCCCCCTTCAGCCTGGACCATTCTTTTCTCAGCTCTCCCATACAGTCTCATGTCTTCACTTACACCAGCACTGGCTGTCATCCAGTGGCTGGTAACCTGATTTAATTCACTGACGCAACACAAACTGATTCCCTTTTTTTAAGGCCAGATTAGTTTTACAATGCTTGAGTCAATTCATGAAGTCGGCATATACAGTTGGCAGAGGAAATAAGCCCTGAGATCAGCTCAGGGTAGCTTTACCCTCAGTTTTGCTTCACAGTATACTCAGTAGTAAAGCATCAACGCATACCAAAATCTTTGATGTCATCTTCAGCATTTAGCTTTACTGTCTCTGGTACGGACAACATACTTGTATCACTTGTTCCAGGACATTTATCACGGTTGGAAAAAAAGTTGTGCAAAATCTGTAAGCCAAAGACGTAAGCTATTATATTACGTATCAGTAAGCGTCACTTTAATAGTAAAGCATACAACTCTAAATGTTTGCTGCAATATCTGAATAATTCTGCATCTCTTAAAATGAAAGGTAACATTTTCACAGGTACACTTGAAAATAAATAAGCAGCTAATTCCCATTTTCAATGCAAACCAGGTTCCATTCTACAATCAAAGGGCACCGAATGGGTTCAGCA